>BMAU01019873.1:0-136252 GCA_019973935.1 Trichonephila clavipes | reverse complement strand
TCAATTAATTAATCACTAACCCTTTAATACTTACCCCTAGACATATATATATATATATATATATATATATAGCCGTTATCCACCCGCTTCACTGGGTATTTCACGATGTTGTATATATGTATACTGTTTACATATATATTAATTATTGATATCTAGCATTAAGAATTCGATTGTTTTGAAAAATATATTTATAGCTGTTACACTCTCGCCCCTTGATATAAAAAGAACATAAATTAAAATATCTAATTTCTATTTATATCTAAAATAGAAGTAGAAAGATTTTTTTTTCGCTCACTTAACCTAATAATCAAGTGGATTTCCACCAAATCAACTTTCAGTGGATCTCTACTCCATAAAATAAACATGCGTGCTAAATTTCAAGTCTAAATCTAACAGAGCAAAAACGGAATTTTTATAATCAATACCTCGTTGACAGCATTCTTAGCGGATTCCAATTCAACAAAAAAAAGTATGGAAACCAAATTTTATTATTATAGTCTTAGCAGCTCAAAAACGGGAATTTTGTCTTATCAATACGCCCCAATAACTCCCCTCGATCCCCCCTGGAGTTGATTTCCGTAAAATCCATTCTTAGTGGAACTCTATTCAACTAAAGAAAAGTGCTCAACAAATTTCAAGTAAATGAGTTAAATTCAAAAACAGGAATTTTTTTAAAACACGGCTTAATTCCTCGCAACCCCACTCCTTTGGGGGTTCGTTTTCGCAAAAATCTTTGTAAAAGAAACTTTATTCCATGAACGGAACATACCTTCTAATTTTCAAGCAGTTGGTTCTATTACTTGAAAAGCGGAAATATTTATCTATTACGCCCCTTAATCCCCCTCAGTGACCCTTGGGGATCAATTTTCCCCAAAACTGTTTTGTAACGGATCTCTACACCATGGAAGGAATTCGCTTACCTTATTTTAAGACTGTACGTCTAATAGTTAAAAAATGGAAATACTTATCTATAACGCCCCTTAAGCCCCCGCAACGCCACTTAGGAAACGATTTTCACAAAACCCATCTTGTGACAGATCTCTACTCAGTGAATGGAATCTGCTTACTTAATTTCAAGATTTTATGTCTAATAGTTTAAAAAAGGAGTTAATTGCCTATAACGCCCCCTAATTCTCCACAACACCACTTGGAGTCAATTTTCACAAAACCCATTCTGTAGCGGATCTGTACTCTATGAAAGGAATCCGCTTACCAAATTTCTAGACTGTACGTCTAATAGTTTAAAAATGTCAATAATTATGTATAACGCCCCTTAAGCGCCCTCAACACCCCTTGGAGATCGAGTTTTGTAAAAATCATTATGTAGGGAATCTCTACTTAATAAAAGAAATCTGTGTACCAAGTTTCACGACTGTACATCTAATAGTTTAGTAATGGAAATAATTATCTATAACGCCCCTTAACTCCCCGTAATGCCCCTTGGGGTTTGAACTTTGCAAAATCTGTTCTTAGCTGACGTCTACTCCATAAAGGGAACCTACCTACCAAATTTCAAGTCTATAGGTTTAATAGTTCCGGAGATATCGTGATTAGTCAGTGAGTCGCTTTTCTCCTTTATATATATATATATATATATATATATATATATATATATATATATATATATATATATATATATATATATATATATATATATATATATATATATATATTATTGACCTATATTCTCTAACTCTGCATTCATTATCACGGAAATCGAAAAAAAATAGTATTTAAAACATGTCCTATACTACAGGGGTCCTTTATGGATCGTTGTGCCAGTTTTTGAAAGAAGTGTTTAGTGAGGTATAAACGTGCCGTCAAATAATTTTGGGAAAATAATAAAATTAAATAATATTAACACAAAACTTTATTTTCTACAAAAAAATACCTTTTGCAGTGTATAGTTATAAATGTGTTTTAGTTATACATCTAATTCAACTTAAAGTAACATTAGTTTGACTTAGTTGTTGCAGATTGGATGATAAATATCTAATATTAGTATTGTAAGATGTTACTTTTTGCTGAATTTGAGTCATCCGCCAGATGGTTTCTAAGCAATTAATTATTCTTGCTCTGGTCCACTCTTTTTAACAAGAATGTTTGTAATGTGTTTCAAAGTACCGTTTTGCAGACGATATATATATATGTTCTGCATACCACTATTCCAGAACATAAAACACACACCGCTTTGTCGCTTTTACTAATATAATGCCATGTTTCTCGGTCCACCAAAATTTAAATTCTCTGTTACACTTACTATCTTGCATTTTTTGTTCTTTTGCTGAACTATTCATGTTAAATAACAGTTAAAAATCGTAAATATAACGCAGATAAACTTTAAAGTACAGTTGTGTCAATGAAATTGACTATGCTATGCGTAGACAAATTTTACATCTTAAGCAATTGTAGTCTACGACAAACTAAGGCAAGACAATATCAAACGAGTGTGCTCCCAACCCCCGATCACTCGCGTTTGTTTGTAACACTACTTCATAGTAAACTTAGAAATATAAAATACAAAATGATTGGATCACTGGCGTGCCAAAAGTATTGTGTCACGTGCCATCAATGGCACGCGTGCCACTGGTTCGCCATCCCTGTCCTACTGGATGGCACTTGGAATCCTATTGGTAGACTGGTTTGACAAACTGGAGCTAAAAGATTGCCGTCCCTTGAGTTAGGCATTCAGATAGAATTTGTGGCCGGAATTTAGGTACCCTTCTGCAGTGGCGTACACAGACCTACCTCTCCGTGGCTTACGTGGGGTTGGGGGTTGAACCCTCAAGCCGTCCTTTTATACGTCACTGTCTTTCTGAATCATCTGATATCTCAAGGTCGTTTGAAAGTAGTTCTGAGTTTGTCTGTTCTCTACCCCTCTTCTTATTTAATTAGTTTATATATATATATATATATATATATATATATATATATATATATCTTTCCGTTTAAGTGTATAATTGAGTTGTTTCATAGAATAACTAGGTATTTCATAAAATAACTAGACAAGTTAGTTAAAGTATATAACAGATGAACAATTTCGTACTTTACCTAGTTATTCTATAAAAGAACTAGGTATTCTATGAAATAATTAAGGATAGACTGTTAAAGGGAAAAATAAACAATTCCAAAGATGTTTTATAAATTAATTGATCAATGCTAAATGCTCTCGAAAAATACATTTTATCCCTTTTGTGGATGAGGAATTGATAAATAATAAGGGAATGCATAGATGATTTAATTTATTATATTGTTCATATTGCTATTAGTTAAACAGAAAGGGGGGAATATGGTGCAAAAATAGATTATATTTGAATATTATCAATAAAATTACATGCTGGGAGGAAAAATCGTTGCTTCATAAAAACATTCTGTAAACTTTTTAAAATAAAAATGTAGGAGAATATTAATTAAAATTTCATGAAATACCTTTATTTTTTTACTTTTCATTATTGCTATGATGACACTTTGGATTGATTTGCTTTTTTTTGAAACAAACACACTGCTTAGTATAACACATTTTTTTATTACACGAGCTCTTCTTAAATCCTTGTCCAGTACCGCAACTTTGAGTTGTTCCAACATATCGAAGCGTTGTGTCAATATTTGGAACTTCTTCAATGAAAATTAATTCTCGCTGACATATACTGAAATGAGATCTAGAGTACAATTATTTTACTCGGCCATATCTAACTCCTAATCGGAAAAATCCTTCCTAAAGCAGCTAGAACTGGTTCAAAGAACTTTCAAGAGTCGTATTTCATACTTTAGCGATCAAGTAATGGTTATTCTACAGAATACCAAGTTAAATTGAAGAATTCAATCATTTTATATACTTTAACTGTCTAATCTAGTTATTTCATGAAAAGCCTAGTTAGCCTAGTTTTCTATAAAATAACTGAATTATACACTTTAGCGGTATAAAACATATATATATATATATACACACAATGCATCAAGTAAAATATTTTTTCCAAAAAAGAGTTAAGAAAACATTAATAAGGTAAATAATAATCAAATATTTAATGATTTGCAGCCATGAAGGGTCTTCTGGGACAAGCGAGATTTTGCTTTCTTTTTTGTTAAACTTTAGTAAAAACAATAACAATTAATAATATTCTCTGATAACTTTTTTTTAGAGTTTTTATGTTATATTATTTTTTTTAAAGTTATCAGTGAAAATGCTGTCTATAACTAATGTTTCAAGAGGGGAGAAAATTTAAAATTTAATTGTACTCTTAATATTTTTAAACTGACTGTTTTGCTTAAGTCCAATTCATATATACACTGCTGGACAATTGCTAAGGACGGATAACACTATCATCCATAGCAACCACAAAATGAAAGGAAGCAAAATGTGGAAAATTAGAATAAGTGCGAGATATTAGTAAGAAGAAGTATGAGTATGCAAATTTTTTTTCAACGTCTGTTCATCACATGATAGCGTTTATAAGAGCTTTAAAGGTTTTGACGCGTGTGGACAGTTGTTGTTTCAAGTCAAAGTTTTACAGGAACGATTTAATAGACGAACTTAAAATTTTTGGCATGTCTTCCCGACATCACATAGATGATTTTATGCGTGCCCGAATTATTGGAAAGATCGAAGAAGGGCGAAAAATAACAGATGTTGCCAGGGAGTTCGACATCGCTCACGTGTTGTTTCACGGCTGTGGAAGTCATTTAAAACTACTGGAATGTGTAGTAGACGGCACGGGGGAGGTCGTGTTAGAAGTACGACGTCTGCAGAAAACAGATATATTGTCCTATCAGCAAAAGGAACAGGCGCACCACAGCTCAGCAGGTGGCAAATCAATTTCTTGCTGCCTTAGGAAAGCAGATCTCCCGAAAAACTGTTGCCAGACGTTTTTAAAAGGAGGATTATACGCACGCAGACCTGTTGTGTGTGTCCCATTGACCATGACACGCACCGTACTGCCCGTTTGCAATGGTGTCCCCATCACAATTGGACTGAACAGGACTGCCATGCGTACTATTCTCAGATGAGAGTAGGTTCAGTCTGTCATCGGATTGTAGACGCCAACTGATCTGGCGCGAGAGTGGTACTGCTTATCGTTTCAGAAAATATCCAGGAAAAGGACCGATATCCGACATGCAGTATCATGGTGTGGGCCAACATCATGATCAATGGCCGCACGTGCCTACATGTTCTTGCGAATGGGACTATGATGGGCCAACGATACATTGATGAAGTTCTACTTCCTCATGTTCGTCTTTTCCGTGGTGCTGTCGGTGATAAATTTGTTTTTATGGACGACAAAGCAACATGTCATCGAACACTCGCTGTTCAGGATTGTCTAGACGAGAGGGTATTCAACGTCTCGTATGGCCAGCGCGTTCTCCAGATCTAAACCCCATTGAAATGTGTGGGCTGCTTTTGGGAGGCAAGTTGCTGGTCGAAACTATCCTCCGACAAACAAGAACACCCTCATCCGTGCACTCACAGAGAATGGGATAAATTGCCTCAACAGCTGCTGGATAATGTTGTGCAAAGTATGGTACGACGTGTGGAATGTTGCATCACACTCCACGATGTACATATCGTACGATACCTTTCTTTAAGGTGCCTGCTGACTTTTAGTGCATTGTTCCATTTCTCCGTACGCAGATCAAATGATCATTTTTTTTTCTTTCAGAGGTTTCACAGCTTTTGTACTTTCCAGAACAATAAATATTCATTATTCTAATGTCTGAACATTGTGGCAACTATATTTTATCCTACTAGGCCTCATGTCTCGCTTAATGTTAGGCTTCATAGCAATTTGTGATCCGTCCTTAGCAATTGTCCAGCAGTGTATATATATATATATATATATATATATATATACTATATATATATATATATATATATATATATATATATATATATATATCGTTGGGCTAGTTATCAAAATGCATAACTCTCCACAGAGAAAACTAATTAGATATACGCGATCCCGCTTAATCGCGTCAAACGATACAAATGACCACACGATACAAATATCAAGGTAATCATATTGTAACGTTATCGCCCATCTTGGAGAACATAAACAACAACTTGGCGCGTAGCACTCCGATATCAAATTAACACCCCGGATGGGGTTAAGCATTCTGAAAATTAGGTCAACAATATATATGTGTGATGTTTCAAGTCAACACCAAGCTTAAATTTTTAAACATAATTTATTTATCATTACATACATACATACACACACACACACACACACACACACACACACACACATATATATATATATATATATATATATATATATATATATATTCCTAAGGCCAGGAGTTTGTTATTGTACTACTATGCCTATTTCTTCCTATTTAGTTTAGTTATCTTAGGTTCTATAACTATCTGTGTATTTTTATATTTTGGATCATATATATATATATATATATATATATATAGACGCATTTGTTGTCTGTTTGTCTGTTTATTATCTGTCTGTCAATTTGGTACACGTGCACAAAATTACACGAGGAAGGTTCTTAAATACGTTTGGCGTTCATAATTCTTTCCGAATTTTTTAAAATTTAATTTTTAACTGAATTTCCAGTGTTATGACGTCATATCATGTCACGTTTCTCACTAAGTGGACAATTTATACTTTACATGCAGTTTTTCAAAAGATTATTACATATTTTTACTGTAGCTATGTTAATCGGTTGGAATATTTATTAAACTTTTCTATTCTTTGATATTTAATTAGGATTATTTTTCGAATAAATCATTTTTTTAAGGATTCAACTAAAACTTTGTTTTGTTGTTTTGGCAACATTTAGATATTATCGCGGTATGTTTATGTGTGTAATTTTGCTTAAATATTACAACTTACAATTTCAGTATTTTTTCGGAGAATTTATTTATTTCTTTAGAATGCGAAGGTTATAATTTTGACAAACTAAAACTTCTTATTGATAATGGTATTTCAGTTCTTATTACTGTGATTAACATAAGTATAGTATTTCCGTTTTCATTATCTGTTTTAAATAGTATGAAATTAATAATATTTTGCAATTTTATCTGTCTTTATTTTAACCTTTAAGGGTATACTATTGGCTCCAGTGTATAAAATTGCCTTGCAGAAAATCAAACTTGGGTTATTATACTGCCCAAGAGAAAGCAGTGTTGGTAGTAATTACATATCAAACTGGAATAGGCATCAGAGAATGAGCAAAACAGACAAATGGCTTAAATACCTGTTGAGGAAGCAGGTAGTCTTAAGATAAATTATTTTTGGTACTTATGTACTATCCTAACAATCGCCAACGTTCAAAATAACTTGCGAAGTTGGAACCCCGATTTCGCATGTCATATATATGCTGAATTGTGACTCATGTGCTTCGTTTCAGATAATGTCGCCAATAGGTTGCGGTTATATGTAAGTACCTTATTTTTTCAAATTATGCTTTTGCATTGATAAAGTTAGTTCAGTTCTTTTCATGTCAGTTAATGTTAGTATCGTACTTCATTTTTCAACTTATTTTTATGCTCGGGATATATATACTTTGGATAATTTTTTTTATTTAGTACTTACTTATTATTGCACAATCGCCAACGTTCAAGACAACTCGCCACTTTGCCAATCCCAACTTTGTATGCGTTGAATTGGCAATCATGTGCTTCATTTTGTATAATGTCACCAATAGGTTGCGATAATACATAAGTACCTTTAATTTTGTTCATTACTATAACATTAGACGGGCCGCAACATACCAATTTGGCGTGATTTCAAAATCATGCCAAAAATGAGTATGTTGAGGAAGCAGGTAGTCGTAAGATAAATTATTTTTGTTACTTATGTACTATCCTAACAATCTCCAACATTCAAAATGTGGCCGCGGTAGCCGAGTGGTATAGGTATCGGACTGTGGCTTGCATTGTCACGAGTTCGAGCCCACTACCACTAAAGACCCGCCGTGTAGGGCAGCGATGCACGTTAAATCTGTCGAGAGCTGAAACGTCCTCCCGTTGGTGTGGTGTGGTAGTTAGGAGAGGGGGGTGCCAGCTCAGGTGTCGTCCACGTCACTTGACCATGGTTCAAAATTACGTGGTCCGTCGCCAAAAGCCCTCGTGTAGCTGAACAGTGCGACGTTAATATTCAATCAATCAACCAACATTCAAAATAACTTGCCAAGTTGGCAACCCCGATTTCGCATGTCATATATATGCTGAATTGTGAGTCATGTGCTTCGTTTCATATAATGTCGCCAATAGAATACGGTTATATGTAAGTACCTTATTTTTTCAAATTAAGCTTTTGCATTTATAGAGTTAGTTCAGTCCTTTTTATGTCAGTTAATGTTAGTATTGTACTTCATTTTTCAAATTATTTTTATGCTCGGGATGTGTATACTTTGGATAATTTTTTTATTTAGTATTTATACGCATTGCACAATCGCCACCTTGGCAATCCCAACTTTGTATGCGTTGAATTGGCAATCATGTGCTTCATTTTGTATAAGGTCACTAATAGGTTGCGATAATACATAAGTACCTTTAATTCTGTACATTACTATAACATTAGACAGGCCGCAACATACCAATTTGGCGTGATTTCAAAATCATGCCAAAAATGAGTATGTTGAGGAAGCAGGTAGTCGTAAGATAAATTATTTTTGTTACTTATGTACTATCCTAACAATCTCAAACATTCAAAATAACTTGCCAAGTTGGCAACCCCGATTTCGCATGTCATATATTTGCTGAATTGTGAGTGATGTGCTTCGTTTCAGATAATGTCGCCAATAGGTTGCGGTTATATGTAAGTACCATATTTTTTCAAAGTATGCTTTTGCATTGATAGAGTTAGTTCAGTTCTTTTTATGTCAGTTAATGTTAGTATTGTACTTCATTTTTCAATTTATTTTTATTATCGGGATATATATACTTCAGATAATTTTTTTATTTATTACGTACGTATTATTGCACAGTCGCCAACGTTCAAGACATCTCGCCACTTTGGCAATTCCAACTTTGTATGCGTTAAATTGGCAACGATGTGCTTCATTTTGTATAATGTCACCAATAGGTTGCGATAATACATAAGTACCTTTATTTCTGTACATTACTATAACATAAGACTGGCCACAACACCAATTTGGCATGATTTTAAAATCATGCCAAAAATGAGTAGCCTACCAATATGAAATTATTATGAGTATTATCTTAGCCTGTTTTATCTTTCCCTCCACTAATCCTTAATTAATTCAATATATAATTTTTGTTTATTTATATTTTAGTACTTACATTTTTTTTTCACGATTATGTACTGCAAATATTTTTTTACACATTGCGATGTCTTTGGCAAAATTAATCAGTGGTATTTTCCTTAAATATGTTTTTTATCTGTTTTTGACAATTTTTAAATTTTGTTTGTCTGTCTGAAAGGCAAATAGCAAACTAAATATTTTACAGTATATATATATATTATGTTTGTACGAAAATGTTTATACTGATTTAATCAAAATATTGAGCCTTCTTTTATTTTTGATATATTTTTAAGATTTAATTTTATATTATAACTAGCAATACCTAGCTAAATGTTGCTGTGGCTCAGTCAGCTTTAAAAGACTGGTATACCATAAAATATGCCATGAAGCTTACAAAAGTAATACACAAGAATTCAAACAAATCTATATCTATATCTATATATACATGTGACGCATTTGTTTGTCTGTCTGTTTCCTTATAACTCAAGATCCAGACAACCAAATAACGCGAAATTTGGTACACATTCACAAAATTACATGGGGAAGGTTCTTAAACAGATTTCGTTCCATCCCAACCTCATTCTGGCCTCCTCCAGTCAAAAAGAGTGCTCCATGTGCATGTTCTGAGCCATGGGTTCATTTTAGATAAAACTTTACTAAACAAAAGCGGTAAGTAATTTGCAATACTTCTTTGTTATATTTACTTTACTGCAAGCAAATACTGCAACAAATATCACATTACTTACTACATTCCATTCCATTCCATTCCTTCATTCATAGGAATGCATTGTCATTTTTTGCTACAGTCATGGCTCTGAGAAAAAGGGGGAGAGTATAGACTTGCAGACACCATGCATTTCTCATGGGCAGTTGCATGTGGCCTGCTCTAGAGTGGACAGAGAGGAAAATCTTTTTGTACACACTCCAAATGGAACTGTCAAAAATGTTGTCTATCACATTGCTTTAAGATAAATGTACCCTTTTATTGCATGCAAATAAACAGTTTAGTAAGCTTCTGCAGAAAACCTTATTTTAAACCCGGGCAAAGCCGGGTACTTGCAGCTAGTATATATATATATACTGCTGGCCACCGTAAATGCAACACCAAGAAAGACAAGAGATGACACAAAAAAATTTATTTTGTAGATAACATGTTGACCAAGTATTAAAGGATTAATTTATAGACTTCTGTGAAGTGTGGTTCCTGCCAGAATCAGTAGCCAGAGTAGCCGCCATTGTAGGAGATCACCACTGCCACTCGCCTCGGCATTGATTCAAAGAGACTTTGGATGTGTTCTTGGGGTACAGCAGACCACGCAGCTTTCACACGTTGCTAAAGTTGATCTGTTGTGGAAGCTTGAGGTGAATCTGGGTCAATCGTTAAGCAACCATGGACCACATGTTTTCTATCGGTGAAAGATCCGGAGAGTGAGCCGGCCAGGGAAGCAATTCAATCTGGTGATTGAAGAAGAATTTTTAGACAATGCGTGACACGTGTGGTCGCGCATTATCCTGTTGAAATATATCTGAGGCCAAGCCCTGAAGGTAAGGAAGGACCACTGACTCCAGCAACCTCGGAGATATAGCGCTGGCTGTTTAAAGTACCAGCAATGCGTACTAGAAGAGTGAGAGAGTGATATCCAATTCCGCCCCAAACCATAATACCCATTGCCGGACCAGTGTGGCGGTGCATAAAGCAGTTGTTCAGCATCCTCTCTCCGCGGTGTCTCCAGACTCGAATCCGACCATCGTGGTGTTTGCAGACAGATGCGTGACGTCAGTAAAGACAACTTCATTCCATTCTGCCGCCCATTTCCTTCTTTCATCGCACCATAGGCGGCGGAGACGTCTGTGGCTCAGCGTCACGGGTAGACCAAGCAATGGGTGTCTTGCAGACAGACCACTCTGCTGTAAACGGCGTCGAATGGTACTAGCAGACACTGAATGATGCGTTACAGACTGAATGTGATGTGCTACAGTTCGTAATGTGACTGAGCGATCCGTAACTGCCATGTGCACAATTTGCCTGTCTTCACGTGAAGTGGTGCACTGAGGTGGATGAAACCGTCGAAATCTCCAAGCCTTAAACAACGCTTTGAGGTGGCACCACAGGCGCGCGTGATGTGTGCATGCGCTGAAATTTTAATCATTTGCATATGTCACCTCCGCTAATGCATGTTGTAAATTCCATGTTATTTGCATGCTTCCTTCAGGGTGTTGCATCTACGGTGGCCAGCAGTGAGTATATATATATATATATATATATATATATATGAACATATTTTGATTTCTGACTCTCAGAAGAGTTATTTTCTTTACTTTATGCAGAGAATTAAATTCTGTGTCATTTACATCCTACTGCATTTAGTATGTGTTCACAGTTTCTAAACAATGTTAAGTATTAGAAAAATGTAACAGATTTGATATGAGTTTCATTATAAATGTCTACGTCAGAATCGCAATTCATTGACTCCGACAGATCAACTATTTCCTTAACTTCATTTGCACAGATAAGCCATCTAATATAACTTAATCGTAAAAATCTTAAAATATTCCGTGCGTTATGGAGAGGGATGAGATAAGAAAATAGTTCCCAGTACTATTCAAAACTTACACGAAAATGCAATTTTTTCAAACACAAACTCATAACCAAAAAAATTTCAGCTGTTGAAAAAAATCGTTAATTCGAGGTTTATTATTCGTTAAATAGTGCCTTTATTTTAATCGAGGAAAGAGAAAAATTCATTAAATCGGGTCCGATTGAATATAATCTGTAACGCTTTGTAAGAAAATACACTAAAAGTAATCAATTTTAAGGACATTTTCTAATTTATAAAGCATACATACATGATTTTATAACCAAAAATTCTAAACATACGTTATCACATGCGTCAATATAAATTTAATTACTCATAAAATCTGTTAATTTTTTTGAAAAAACGGCTTCCTTCAAGACTTTACGTTTTGACAATGTCGAGTTACAAGAAACGAAGTTACCAGTAAGACTGATCAACACTAGAAACGGACGGAGACTGGTTCGGGGGCTACAGACAACTCCACTGAGGGTGAAAGATGATATAGAAGATATTTCTATTGAACTGAACAATGGGGGGATGAGTAGGACTTCTTGGAAGAAACGTCCAGAATTCTATTGCTCTTGGTGAGTTAGGCACCTATTATAAAGCTAGTTCAAGATTTATGACCTCCATAAAATGTGTTAAAAGTGAGAATAACTTGAAATGCCCATAAATACTTTAAAAATAGGAAGGAAAAAAATTGAATCACAAGAGTAAAGGTCGTTCAATAAAAAATGCACTTCGCTGTTGGGAGGTTATTTTACGAAGAAAGTTGTGAAATGTTCTTGGTTCCAGGAAAAAGTTCGCATTATAGGGGTTCGACTGTATTGCAATCTAGGGGGAAATATTTAAAAATACAACACATTTTAATATTCTTTTATTATATTATATTAAAAGTTTAAAAATATTGTAAAATAAATTTATTATGTAGAAATAAAATTTTCAGTTTCTTAATGACAGGGATGAGCTTTAAATTTTAGTGGATATACAAACTTAATACAGAACGTAAATCTCCATTTTGTATACACATTTATAATTTTTTTTTTCGATTTTTTTTATTGTGACTAGTAGAACCCAGGGCTTCCGTGGAACACAATTTGATGACCACTGGCATATACCATTGTTCCCTAGCGTTTTTATCACTGCAGACTGGTCAATGTCTTATAATTTTAACGCGGCCTGCTGAGTATGGCACGTTTATT
Organism: Trichonephila clavipes; assembly: GCA_019973935.1. NCBI lineage: Eukaryota > Metazoa > Arthropoda > Arachnida > Araneae > Nephilidae > Trichonephila > Trichonephila clavipes. The sequence goes on along the minus strand of BMAU01019873.1, from coordinate 123,255 downwards.
GTTTATATTTTAGATTGTTTTAATTGAATAATTTTAATTTAATTATATTTAAATATGCCTTCGAAATAAAATACAATTACATCAAAAAAGAAATATAAAGTATGTGATGGAGCTTCCATTGCATCCTAACTGTCCTCTTGGGTTTTTTGGGGCCAGAAAGGCAATTCATTCCAACCAACTCAAGAAGAAGAACGTGGTTATGTAAATTAGGAAACATATATGTATTTAAAGTTAGCATTAGCGGGAAGTCTATGTCGAGGTCTATGTATATATGTTGAAGTGATTGCTAAGAGGGAAGTGAAGTCGCTAAGTAGAGAGGTAGCTGTAAAGTGAATTGAGACAAAGTTTAAAAGAATCCTAAGTCCGGGAATTAGCCTAGCCATGCCGGTACAGACGAACCAAAAGGGGGTCCGAGACTAAAAGGAACATAGTCGGATTAAAGTCACAGCAGAAGTGATAAGGACGTAGCTATTTACCTAGGATATAGCGCTAAGCGAATTTATATAAGCTATGAGGAAAGTGCGTATATTAGTGATAGAGGAATTAATCTGTAAAGTTAGATTCAGTGGTTAATTAAGCAATTATTTGGTAATACGTGTTGCGTCTTCTCATTCTGGATCCTCCTCCTTAGATTACTATTGTTGTGTATTGTGTTAAAACTAAGACCTTAATACACAGATTTTAGCATAAATGATTTGAGTGGTTCTTCGTCCTTCCCCACCGAAATAGGTCGAATAGAAAGTGTAGAACGTGTGTCCCCACGGGCGGGGACTTCACAAGTGGTTTAACAAGGAATATAAAGCAGAAAGCCGCGCAAACACCACAGTAAGTAAAATGAAAATAATTTAATGTTTCTTGGGTTACCCGGTACCATTTGTTCCACGGCCCGGGAATTGAGGACCACTGACATACACGATGTGAATCCATGCAGTGAAAGCTTTAGACTTCTTGAATCCTTTAGTTAATTAATACTACGTATTTAAATTTTAAATTTATTTTGAAATTTAATTCACTTAGTTTTAAGGTAATTTAGTACAAAAACATACCGGTTTTTAAAAAAAGTTAAACCTCCTAAAGAAACAAATTTGCTAATACTTGATCATTTACTTTTCCCAGGTTGCAAGTGGACGACACAACTACCAGAGATACTGGTCATACGTTATTGCAAGAGGAGGACACAACTATCCGAGACATTGGACTTGAGTTAAAGAAAATGACTTCTGAATTCGAAGAAATGTTGAAGAAACACACACATTTAGCTGATTCAGAAAAAGTGGTAAGATTCTTCCCCTTTATATTTTAAGGTATCCGACTACGTTTGGAACAGAGATTTTCCAAAAACGTATAAATGGATAATATTTATGATATTGAGTGTCACTTAGATTAGAAAATGTATATAAAATTGTTTTCAGAATAGTATTACAATAAAAAATTATTTAAGTACAATATTTTGACAAAAAAGGAACGTAGAATGACCCATTTTCAAAATATTCTCCTTCTGTGAAAAATGCTTCTATTATAATTATATTTAACATGTATATAGCTCAGACCTCTGTACAGAGGCTCAACTAGAATTTTTGAAATATATAACTTAGAAGTGGGTTTATCCATATTTTACGACAACAGCGGAGTTAATTTTAAGAAAAAAAACGCCGATAATTATTTCAATCGGTGGTGACTCTGATAATAATGCGAATTTTTCATAACTTCTAGTTCAGACTCTTTGGAGAAGTCTTTACTTTATATAAGCAAAATATTATTATTTTAGAAATATTTTTTATAAAAGGAGAACATTTTGAAAAAAGATTATTCTAAGTTAATTTTTTGTACAAAAACATTATATTTAAATAATTTTTTTTGTCAAAAGGTCCTTAAAACAATTTTATACATGCATTCTGATCAAAGTGATACTAAATATCATGAAAATTATCCATTTATGCGCTTTTTTAAAATCAGTTCCAAATGTAGTCAGACCTACACTTAAGACCTACAGGTGTTTATCAAAATAATATGGAAACACCTGGGTATAAAAATGACAATTTTAAATGCGCTTCGTAAGCATTAAAATACAATAATAGCCACCAGTTTTTCTTTTCTTTTTTTATAAATAGAAATATATATATATTCTGGGAATATGTGTTAGTTTTCTTGAAGTTCAGTATGTCTTGAGTTTTTTCAAAAGCTTAAAATGTGTTGGACCCCTCAGATTTTCAAAAAGGCCAGATTGTCGAAGCCCATCTAGCTGGAGCAAATATGACTCAAATATCCCACTGTTTAGGTGTTTCTAAAGGTACGGAACCTAAAGTCAGGACAACATACTGAAAGCCCGACAAGATAAGCTTGGCAACGCAAAATAGTGACCGGAAAGAGTAACACCAAGAAGGAAACCGTCGTGTATTGTGTGAGCAACTTACATCTGAAGCTTCTCTCTCTCCGCCTTGCCTATCTAAGGGTGGGGGAGGAATGAAAACAGAACCAGAGACTTCCCTTATAACAATTATTTATTTAATTAAACACTCTAACCAACAACAACTTATTCTCTAAGTGAATGTCTAATGAGTAGCACGGATAAGGCAATGATTGTTTTAAGCAAATACGCGATACCAACTTATTTAGCTCAACCTAATCTATCGCTGATTCCTAACCCAAAATCTACTAATTCAACTCCGTGGCAAAACACTCCTTTTAATTTTTACGTGCGAAAGTACACCTTATTCAACCCCACCAGCGTAGCAACTGTAGCTGCTTTCCACCTCCTTCTTATAATTACCAAAACTCTGGCTTTATATAGTCGAACTAATCTGTATATCAAGGTTTCTTCTTGAGAGGGATGGTTGTGAATTAAACGTGAATGCTAAGCCAAAGACTCACCAAGAGAATTAGTGAGAGGACGTGCATAGATTCATCACAATTGAAGCGGATTGTAATTCTAAAAGGCGAGCCAAAGTGACTGCTGAACTAATCAGCATTTGGATTCTCTAGTGTCAATGATTATATTTAGAATGTACCTTCATAAACAGAACATTTACCGCAGAGCATCAATTTACCAGCCACTTGTCATAAAATGTTAAGGCCAAAAATTGTCTACAGTGGTGTCGTACTCACAAAACCTGGCCGATCAGTAAGTGGAAGAATGTAATAGAGTCTGACGAATCGTCTTTCACACTTTTCCCTAGAACAGGATGGGTGCACGTATGGAGCACACCTGCATAAACATATGATCTTGAATGTCTCCTTCCAACTGTCAAGCATGGAGGTGGATTTATCATTATATGAGCAACCATGACTTGGATTTTCTGCTGGATCAATCGTAACCTAAAAGGAAGAATCACTGGGAAGAAGTACAAATAAATTTTAGCTAACCAGGTCTATCCTATGATGTAAACTTTTGTTATCTGCAGGAGATGAATTTTTCCAAGAGGATAATGCATCTATCCATGGGTTGAGGAACACGAGGCACATCTACCTTGGCCAGCACGGTCAACGGACTTTAATATAATTGAAAGCCTTTTGTCTATTTTAGAGCATTCAATACGGAATCGATATCCTCCACTGCAGCGTTTCTCAAACTGTGGAACGCGCCCCCCTTGACGGGCGCGATAACTCTACAAGGGGGGTGTGAGCATATTGAAAAGTCAAAAACAAAAGGTTATTTAAAAAATTATTAATTTACTGAAAGTAAACAAACAAAATACTTTCTGATGTAATAAAATATAGAGTACACATTTACACTGATATAATACACTTATAAATACACTCTGTCGCAAAAAAATATATGCACCCAGAAGAAATTGAGCTACATTCACGAAATTTGGTATGCATGTAGTGTATATGAAAATAAACAAATGATTAAAAATTCAGAACAAAATATCATTTTATTAAGCGGTTACAGCTTGCAAAAAGTTAAAAATCAGTAAGTAGTAAAGCCACCTCTGGCAGCTATACAAGCCGAAATTCGGCGTGGCATCGATTCAATTAGATCACTTATGACCCCCTGTGGAACATCCTGCCATAGTCTTTGCATCTGCGCAGTTAATTCTCCTGTATCTCAGGACGGCTGCAGTTGCCTTCCCAGCGCGTCCAGACATGCTCTATTGGCGAAAAAGATCTGGTTACCTGGCAGGCCATGGTAGGACATCATATCCTTGAAGACATTGTTGGGAGAGTCGCGCAGTATGTGGACGAGCATTATCCTGTTGATAAATGGCACCTGGGCGACTTGATAGCATGGGTAGCACAATCGGCGTTAAAATATCGTCCACGTATCTGCGAGCTGTCAAAGTGCCTTGAAGGACCACTAAAGATGATCGTGTCCCAAGAAATTGTATGCCGCTCGACAATAAATGCCGGATCGGACCGCTGGCCGGTGCGCCTCCAGACACGTGTGCGGTGGTCATCAGCACTGAGACTGAATCGGGATTCATCACTGAAGATGACACGTCTCCAGTCTGTCACACTCCAAGTTGCCCGAGGTCGGCAAAAATCCAGTCGACACTGCCTATGATGTGGGGTCAGTGGTAAGCGTCTTAGCGGACGTCGGCTCCTCAAGCCAACTTCGGTCAGTCGTCTCCTTATGGTTTCTCTTGATGGCACTGGATGTCTGGAAGGAGGTAAGTGGCGTTGAATCGATGCTAGCGACGTTGTTGGTGCCGAAGTGGCCACTCTTCTGATTGCACGATCCTCGCGATCATTTGTGTTCCTGGGACGTCCTGACCCTTCGCGACGGTACACTCTACCTTCTGTGATCCACTGTTGCCAACACCGAGCAACTACCATATCGCTCCGACCGAGGGGGCGGCCGATACGTCTATTCGACCAACCTGCTTCTCTGAGGCCTATTATACGGCCCCTATCAAAGTCCGTCAGCTGCTCGTACTGCCGCCGGTTACGTCTTAGAGGCATCCTAAGTCTCAATATCGTCTATCAAAGTCATCAGATTCGTTTGGATAGCCGTACGGCGCTCGTACTCATGCTTTTAAACTCTCCCAGTTGCGCAACTAATATGCGCACAGCACACTTAGCCTTGTCTCATTGGCTTCGAAATTTTAATCATTTGCATATCTCTTACCAGACTACATTCTTGCCGAGTTTCGTGATTGTAGCTTGATTTCTTCTGGGTGCATATATTTTTTTGCGACAGAGTGTATATCAGTACTTTACAGTGGCACACACAAGGGGGTCCGGACCCCCCAAAGCCATTGATTTTTTTAGAGATTGATTGTAATTCTAAGTATATAGTACATAAAATTTAATTAATTACTTGTTATTAATGATTCATTTGATTAATCAATGCTAATTATTTATTTAAAAATTAGTTTTTTACTGTGTTTTGTTCCCGAAAACTGACAAAATCAAAAGGAGCATGTTACAAGAATGGTGAACTTTCGATCCCGGACCCCTCTCCCCCTGAAAAATTCCTGTGTGCGCTACTGGTACTGTACAATGTATATTTTATTATTAATTTAACAATACTAAGTTAAGAACAAGTTTCATAATTATCAGTGACCCCATGGGCTTGTATTAACACTTATCTTGATAATTTGTACGGTTTATAATTAATTCCTTAACTGCCGATTAAAAGTTATGCGATTCGCTCCCCAATACTACAGTTTACCACGTACACGAGCGTATTTTGATGTTTTTTGCGGGGGAGAAAAGAAATAAATAAGCAAATCCTCTAAAATAAATAAATTCTTCGCAAACATTATCAAGGTTCTTTTATAGCATTCCAAAGCCATCGGAATAATTTTATGGATAACACTGCACGGAAAATATCGTACTTTGGGAAGACGTATATATGCGTCCAGAAAACTAATGCTTTGGCTGAGTGAGACGTTTGTTTTTATAAGTCGGTGGCACATAAGAGGTTAAAGTCGAATTTAGCTTTAAAGTATAGTATTATTGAATTCAATACAATGTTATTGTATGGAGGGGGCGCGATGAAAAAAGATGATTGAATAACAGGTCGCGTATATTGAAAGTTTGAGAAGCACTGCTCCACTGGCATCTGTCACAGAACTTTCACATTAATTCCATGGAGAAAAGCACAATATCCTTCTAATCACTAATCAGCACTTGTATAAAATGATTTCCAGGCGAATCTTAGGCTGTATTTCATGCCAAAGGTGGTCCTACTCCATGCTCATAAAAAAATCCTTTATAATTCTAAGGTGTTTCCATTATTTTGATAATCACCTGTTTATTTCTGTTTAAGAGATAAAAATTATTTGAATAATAAAGTTTGAAAAAAAATTGGTAAATATAGACCAAATAGTTAAAATAGAGCGTTGAAAATATACTGTTTAATATACTCTAATGACAGACAAAAATGATTTGCCCGAATTCTTATGGTTAAAATAGTTGATTGAAGTTTTGGAAATAATAAAGACATAGATGCTCTGCTGCGGTATAATAAACAATGCAGACTGAGCACTGCTTTATATATATAAAAAAGGAGGTTTAACCAATTTTATGGTTACTGTTAGGTATGGGAAAACTAATTGGTCGCGGGAGAATTAAGAAATTAAATGATTGATTTATTTAAGTCAATAGCTATTATGTACAATATTTACAATTAAGTAGAAATTATTCGCACTATTTATTATTTCAATGCAACAAAGTATGTCCTTTGAGAAGGAGGAGGTTAACACAACCGTTCTGCTCAGTGTTTTAAAGCGAATTCTCTCCCCTGTCTTGGAGCGAGGCGGTTCTTCTCTTACATCTCGAATTTCAGTCGGGATTTTCGGCTCGTGGACGGAGTGGTGTTTTTCTCACGACTATGGGTTGTCGGGACGATGTCAGATGAAAAGACCCCTCAATATTTTGGGTTGTACGTTTGAACATGATAGGTGTTATGCTATCCACCTAAAGAAGCCGATTTTGCAGCTGTAGGGGAAGAGAATTTTACACTACTCAACCTTCCTCCTTTTTTATAACATTATATATATATATATATATATATATATATATATATATATATATATATATATACATAAAAAAGTTGAGACTTAAAGTTCATGCTATTGGGGGGTGAATTTTGAACCACTAATGTGTGAATAACAAGGATGATACCTGGGTAGACGTGACACTCCCATCCATTAATTATATAATTTTTGAGAGAAAAACATACAGTGAAAATCGCTTAGCACGAATTCGAGAGGACTGAAATATTTTTTCGTGCTAAACGATACTGAAAAAAAAACATAATTCAGCAAAATTAAGTTTATTAGAATACACATAGTACACAAATTATACAAAAATTAGAGTTCACACACATTAGTTTCCACATCACGTTAAAAAAGGATTTTGAACCTCAACAGATGTAACGTGCATCAGCCTCTCTCTACACAGTTGGACTTCAGTTACATCAGGATTCAAACTGATAAATCAAGAGAAGTAACGATGACCACTGGATCATGCCTCCTCATCTGCTGTAACCACTCCTCTTTTCCTGGTTGTAGGGTTTGCAGTCCCGTGTTCTATTTCCAATCCCGGGATTATAATCGGACTATCTATGAAAAATATTTACACATTAGCATAGTTGAAATTATATAATCAAACTGAAAACATATTTAAGGGGTGTTGGAAAGCTAAAATCTTATTTTTTGACAGATTGAGATTTTTACATTTTCAAATTGTATAGATTTTAACCTTTCTAAAAATACCTTACTTCAACCTCTAGGGTAATTAGAAGTCTTTAAAACCTATTTTTAAATAATCTTTGAAACTGGGCCACGTCCATTTGAATGGCGAAAAATGTAAACAAAGTACTTTTTGCTTAAAAGTTGAACGTCTGATATAAACCAAAACATGCATCTTTTATCTTATGTAAATTGAGCCTTTTATTTTTTTTTTATTTCCTAGTTGATTAGAAGTCTCACTGTGTACATTAAAATCAATTTATCTCAAAATGTAAATTTTGATGTTCGATGTACTTTTTCTGAGAAAATACAGTTTCACAGGTATGTAAATTTTTTATGATACATTAATAATGATGGCACATATATATACTAAAATGAGCTTTTTTCGAAAAAACCCTTAAATTTATTTTTTTACAAATATTTTGTTTAAAAATAGGTCAAATTTCACTATGTTTGATAAAACATTTTGAAAATCAAATTCAAATAATCAAATTCAAAATTACCTAAAAGCTCTTTTCAGTGTAATGAGAAAGATGTACTTTAATTGTATGAAAAATTTCGAGCCTGTACATATAACAGATTTTGAGAAAAGGTACATCGAAAATGGCCAATTTAGCATTGTCAGTATAGAGAGAAATGTTTCCAAATCCCCTTAAAAAATTTGTTTAATTACATTACTAATTGAAACAAAACAAAACAAAACTTAATTCGTCTTAAAAACAATAAAAAAAATAGTGCATAAAGATATTAAAAAAAACATTTCTTCTTTTCTTGTGTTTCTGTAAATAAGCTTATAAAAAGCACAGTTCGCCCAGCGTATCATCATTCAAACACCTTCTTATTTTTGTTACAAATTGTCCTACCGAAGAAAATACTCAGACTCTTCTCTAGCAGGCTTTATCGTTATTAAATATGAGTATGTCCTTTTTAGGTACTCACCAAGTCTCCTTCCATTTTCAAAAAAAGCGAAATTTCTTTTTAAATTTTTGATGACATTCTTTCAAATCTAATAGGCTGCATTGGTGCATATCTCTCTTTGATCACTTTATAAAATTCTACTGCTACACTTAATGGTCTTTGTGTACTAATTGATTCAGTTCCCCGTTTCAAGTGTTACCTCATTTGAAGTAGAAGATCCAAATACATAAGCTGCTATTGATGCCGCGGGATTTGGAGCTTCAAGTCTTTCAAGCTGGCCCACTATTAATTTACGGCAATCAGCTGAAGAATTAACTATGGCAAAATCTATTTTTGAGGCGTTTCTTAAAAACCACTTGTTCACTTGTTAATTTTAATTGTAAACTAAATATTAAATGTAAAAATTTAAACTGCATTTAGTAGTCTTGTACTGAGAGTTTAAAACTATCCCATTAGACAATTTTTTTCAATATATTTATCAATATAAAAAAAGTTATATTGCCCCAAAACATTCTACGTACATATTTCATAAAATTAAGTATAAATTTCATAAGAATTAAATTCTTAAAAAATTTTGATAAGAAATTTTTTAAATATAATTTAGACAAAAATTTAAAATCCTGGGGCTGGGAGATTTGAAAAAGCACCGGGATTTCGGAATCCCGGAGCTGCAAACCCTACTAGGTTGGCCATTCGACTACCCCACGCTCATACAACAATGTTCAGTGATTATGCATAATTTTCGAGCCAAATATACAGCTTCATTATTAAGAAAATTTAAATTAATTAAATTGAAAGAGTTTAAGTTTATTAGAGTACATTTTATTTACATAGATTTGTATATATGCATGTATATAATAAAAATCAATGGAACAGAATCATTCACACAAGCACTTAAAGAAATTCAATACAACATTTTGAAATTTAATACCAGTTTTTTGGGAAAAAAAAAGAAAAAACGTTTAGAGTCATTTTTTGGGAAATGATCTGATAGTTTTCTTTGCTTCAAATTTTTAGCAAATTGTTCGATGTCATATATTTGGTTAATTATTGCACCATTGGAATTTGCTTCTAAATAACTGCGAATACTTTTCAAGATTTCATTTCGGATGACGAAGGAACAACAGTTGCAGTATTCATTTCACTTTCATCATCAGAATCTGCCCCAATGATATTTTTTGAGCTCTTAACAAACTCCAAAAGACCATAACTGGGGATGTACACTCATTCTGACCATTTACTGCAGTGAATTCTTCCAATGATACCGCAAGACAATCCAATAATACTTTCATTAAGTGTTATTCCCAGAAGCGAATTTTTTTCGTGTTAAAAGAAAAAAAATGCATCAATATACTTAGTAGTTATACGTACATACAAAATTCATAGTATTCAATAAAACAAAAACATTCTCAAGAACTTAAAGAAATTAAAAACAAAATTTTCAAGCTTTTTGAAAAACAAAACATTTATTGAGTTTTTGGAAAATAACCTAATATTTTTCTCTGCGTTGTCTTTTTTAGCATCAAATTTTCAGCAAATGGTTCGAAGACGTCCATTTTGTTATTCCTTTCACCATTGGAATGTGTGTCTAAATAACTGCGCATACCATTCATGCTGTTCCTTGTTTCGGTGGACGTTGGAACGGGAACTTCATTATTCATTTCATTTTCGCCGTTGGAGTCTGCATCAATGATATTTTTTGAGCGTTAAACAAACTCCAAAATGTCTTTGTCTGCATTAATTGGAGCTTTACACACAAAATCATTATCCACTACATCGAATTCATCCGAGGATAACGGATAACACTCTAATACAGCTGGTGTTTTCTGTGTTCATTCTCAGAAAGGAAATCTCTTCGTATTAAGCGATTTTCCTTTCGTGTTAAGAGAAAAATATGCATAAAAATACATAGTAGTTTGTCAGGACCGTTGCATTATTTCGTGTAAACCAATATTTTGTATTAAGCGTTTTCGTGTTAAACATATTTCTCTATCTTACAGAGCAGTGGTTCTTAAATTGTGGTCCGTGGACCCCCGGGGGTTCCCAGCAGCCTTCTATGGAGTTCGCGAAGGGGTGTTAATTACTGTTAAGATTTCCTTCATTAACAGAATGTGAAAGGCCTCGTGGGAAAATAGAAAAAATATGCCGTTGTTAGATTAGTTCACTTAATTGCCCAAGCGGAAAAAATTCTACTAAAACATGTATTTCAATCAAAAGGATTAACTCATCTTTTTTATTGTTAGCAAATATATATAGCCATTACTACAAACGTAATAATTTTTAATTAGATGTTTTCTGTTTCTTGAAAGAAACAAGTAATATAAAAAAAATTTTTAGTCAATTCCTACTTTGAATGAATGAATAAAAAGCATTTTATTAAACGTATCCGCGACTACGTTCGGAACCGTGACTTTTCAAAAGCGTATAAATGGATAATATTTATGATATTTAGTGTCACTTAGATTAGAAAACGTTTCTAAAATAGTTTTAAGAGTATTATTACAATAAAAAAATATTTAAGTATAATATTTTGACAAAAATTGAACATAGAATGGCCAATTTTTCTAACATTCTCCTTTTATGAAAAATGCTTCTGTTATAACGATATTTTGCCTCTCTATATAGCTTAAACCTCTGTACAAAGGCTGAACTAGAATGTTTGAAATATACAACTTAGAAGTGGATTTATCCATATTTTACTACAACAGAGGGGAATAATTTTAAGAAAGAAACGCCAATAATATTATTTCAATTAGTGGTAACTCTGAAAATAATGAGAATTTTTCAAAAATCCTAGTTCAGACTTTCTGGAGAAGTTTTTATTTTATATAAGCAAAATATTTTTTTTTTTTTTTTATTATCATAGAAGCATTTTTTATAAAAGGAGAACGTTTTGAAAAAAGGTTATTCTAGTTTAATTTTTTGGTGGAATATTGTATTTAAATAATTTTATTTTTGTCTTAATGTTCTTAAGACCATTTTATGCATGTATCCTAACCTAAGTGACACTAAATATCATGAAAATTATGCATTTATGCGCTTTTTAAAAATCACGGTTTCGAGCGTAGTCAGATATCTTAAGGTTAAAAATTTTGAACAATATACAACAAATAGGGAGAGAGTGTACACTAGGAATTGAAAAAAGAGCATGATTTGTCTGCAATATTTGTTTCAATGCACACGCAATTTGGCTAGTTTGGCTGAAAAACCAGTTTTTCGACGCAAAATTTTGTCATTGTTTTAACAGTTGTATTATTACAACAAAGAAGATGAATCTACGTGGTAGTCGAAAACCGGTAATTAATTTAATTTAAATAATAAATTAATATTTGGAAACTGTATTAACATCAAGCGTCCTCCATTGCAAGTTAAAAAAATTTATTTGAACTAAAGAGTGTTTTTTTCCAGGTATAGAGGTTTAAGTTGGCATTACTTTCCAAGATGGCGACCGATTTAACAGCTTTCAAATGATTTATTCTCAGTTTGGTTTGGCAATTGATCAAAACGATCATCAAGCAAGGCGTAGATTCGTCGAATGGGCCCAAAACGAGATTGCCGTTGTTCCCGATTTTCATAAGCGAATGTGGCCGCGGTAGCCGAGTGGTATAGGTATCGGACTGTGGCTTGCATTGTCACGAGTTCGAGCCCAGTACCACTAAAGACCCGCCGTGTAGGGCAGCGATGCACGTTAAATCTGTCGAGAGCTGAAACGTCCTCCCGTTGGTGTGGTGTAGTAGTTAGGAGAGAGGGGTGCCAGCTCAGGTGTCGTCCACGTCACTTGACCATGGTTCAAAATTACGTGGTCCGTCGCCAAAAGCCCTCGTGTAGCTGAACAGTGCGACGTTAATATTCAATCAATCAATCAATTCATAAGCGAATTTTGTTTAGCGATGAAGCGCACTTCTGGTTGAATGGCTACGTCAACAAACAAAACTGCCGCATTTGGAGCGAAGCTAAGCCACAACTGTATGTCGAAACATGGTTACATTCTGAAACACTGACTGTTTGGTGCGCTTTATGGGCTGCTGGAATCCTTCTTCAAAAACGATGAAGGCCACAACGTTACAGTCAATGGTGATCGGTATAGAGCCATGATTACTAACTTTTTCATTCCTGAATTGAACAATCATGATGTCCAGGAGCTGTGGTTCAAACAAGACGGCGCAACATGTCACACAGCTCGTGCCACAATCGATTTATTGAAAGACACGTTTGGTGACCGCCTAATTTCACGTTTTGGACCTGTGAATTGGCCTCCAAGATCTTGTGATTTAACACCGCTAGACTATTTTCTGTGGCGCTATGTAAAGTCATTGTTCTATGCGGATAACCAAAAACGCTTGATCATTTGGAAGACAACATTAGCCGTGTTATTGCCGATATACGGCCACAAATATTGGAAAAAGTCATCGAAAATTGGACGTCCAGATTGGACTACATCCGAGCCAGCCGTGGCAGTCGTATGCCAGAAATCATATTTAAAATGTAATTCCACAAGATTATCTTTGGAATAAAAAAAAATCATGTCAATCGAATAATACATCGTTGTTTTATTGCAATTTAAAGTTCTATACCTCTAAAAAAAACACCCTTTAGAATGGATGTGTGAATATAATTTTGTTGACGATTGAAAATTTGAACAAGATATATATTTATATATATATATATATATATATATATATATATATATATATATATATATATATATATATATATATATATATATATATATATATATATATATATATATAAGGGAGAGAATGAACTATATAAAAATAGTAGGAGTAGGAATTGAAATAAGGAAATGTTAAAAAAAAATCTGTATAGGTAGCATAGGTAGTATTAGGATTATTGAGGAATCGTTTACTCACTCAGCCATGGGTTGAGGATCAAGTGTAGGTGTTCAAAATATTGGGGGGCCGTGGTGAATGTTTAAGAAGAAAGAGTTTAGAAAGTTTAGAGCTTAATTTTGAGCCTTGTTTTAAACCAATTTTTCTCTACTTACATTCCTTTGCACATTTATATATATTTTCGAATGCCGATAGCTGTAAAATCTGTGGATATACTCATCATTGGCGCAAACAGGAATTTTTTGGATGGGGAGGGTTTCAGGGTCGAGGAGTCCCTTTGTGCGCGCCACTGCACTCCTTTAATATTTGGATGTTTTTATTATGTACATGTCTAATGAGACAGCTCATCAAAAAAGTATTTGTGAAAGAATTATTTATTTGTTAATATTTACGAATTATTTATGATTTATTTATTTGTTGATATTATTTATTTGAAGTTACGAGCTTTGCCTTGTGAAATCAGATTGTGTCACAAAAAAAAATAATTTATTTATTTTCCTTTTTTTCAGGTATTTGATACATCACGATTAATCTTCTGGCCTTTAATAATTGTTATTATATTTGCTTTAATGTTTCCATTTTATTATCAAGCACCATAACCATCCTCACCTTACATCATCCTTACAGTATATCACCTTACATCATCCTCACCTTACATAATCACAAATGACCTTTATTCCTTCACTGTAAAATAGATTTTGGTGCTTAATGTATTATGACTAAGCATGCAAATACTATTGTAAGTACAATCCCGTTTTTAACGTAGAATATGTTTTAAATATAAACAAAAAAATATTTAATTGCAGCTGTCAGGAGATTCAAAAAGAATTAAGTTAGGTGTAGTAATAAGAAGCTCCTTTAATTATTCGTAAACAATGTGCATATTCTTTACAAGAAAAATAAACCTTTATTTAAAGAAACCCTACCTACAAAATTGAGGCCCTACACAAATGTATTTTCCACCTATGGCTCTCAAGGCTGAGTTGAGAACGAGACGAGGCTTGGGCCAGGGCCCAGTTGGCCCATAGTTTAAGATGTTCCTGACGTCACGCTACTGGTTTCATCACATCGCTGATTTTTTTCCTACCGTCATGTTGTATTTAATTACGAAAATTCTGTTAAGAATATTCAACATGTTCTATGTCAGTATTGTTTTATGTATGGATGCATAATTTCTATGTTTATATTTATTTTGTGACAATTTTCCTTACTTGTATTACTTTGTGTGAAAATATGTTTGAATAAAATAAATATTTTGTGTTTGTTCTATGAGTAATTATTGCCATCTTTTAGTGATAATCCACATACGTATCATTTTCACCCCCAGGGTATACATTCATTGAAAAAGTAGTGCACATGGAAGAGCGGGAGAGGAATTCGCCGAAAAACTTGGGAATATTTAAAAAAAATTCTAGTTTCGTGTTGTATTAGGGATAGTCACGGGCTTTCTTTAGTGGTAGTGTTGAGAAAATCTCCTATACACTGTTTAGATATTATTGTATTTGGAATTGACATTTAATCACCGTCGAGAGTAGCGGTTGCCAAACATTTTAACCTGGCGGACCAATAAATTCATAATCTAAATCCCGTGGACCACAAATAGGATTTTTTAAGTGTTAAATAAATTTATAAAAAATTATGACCTAAGAACACATAAAATGTACCTAGTTAATGAAATGAAACGATTAACTGTAACCAAATTACGAAAGCTTTATTAATAAACCATAATAAAATAAACAAAAACTGTAAAAACTAAACAATTAAAAAATCGTTTAAGTGTATCAAACTTTTAGCATTATAAAGGGTGTTTTTTTAGAGGTATAGAACTTTAAATTGCAATAAAACAACGATGTATTATTCGATTAACATGAATTTTTTTTATTCGAAAGATAATCTTGTGGCATTACATTTTAAATATGATTTCTGGCATATGACTGACATATGGCATATGGCATATTTCTGGCATATGGCTGGCTCGGATGTAGTCCAATCTGGACGTCCAATTTTCGATGACTTTTTCCAACATTTGTGGCCATATATCGGCAATAACACGGCGAATGTTGTCTTCCAAATGGTCAAGCGTTTGTGGTTAACCGCATAGACCAATGACTTTACATAGCCCCACAGAAAATAGTCCAGCGGTGTTAAATCACAAGATTTTGGAGGCCAATTCACAGGTCCAAAACGTGAAATTAGGCGGTCACCAAACGTGTCTTTCAATAAATCGATTGTCGCACGAGCTGTGTGACATGTTGCGCCGTCTTGTTTGAACCACAGCTCCTGGACATCATGATTGTTCAATTCAGGAATGAAAAAGTAATTATCATGGCTCTATACCGATCACCATTGACTGTATCGTTGTGGCCTTCATCGTTTTTGAAGAAGGATTCCACCAGCCCATAAAGCGCACCAAACAGTCAGTTTTTCTGGATGCAACGGTGTTTCGACATACACTTGTGGATTAGCTTCACTACAAATGCGGCAGTTTTGTTTGTTGACGTAGCCATTCAACCAGAAGTGCGCTTCATCGCTAAACAAAATTCGCTTATGAAAATCGGGAACAACGGCATTCTCGTTTTGGGCCCATTCGACAAATCTACGCCTTGCTTGATGATCGTTTTGATGAATTGCCAAACCAAACTGAGAATAAATCACTTGACAGCTGTTAAATCGGTCGCCATCTTGGAAAGTAATGCCAACTTAAACTTCTATACCTGGAAAAAAACACTCTTTACATTCCTAGTGGGATGGACGTTCTTGCTTAATTGAAATATGTTTATGAATATATTTGGATCGAGTGCTATTTCTGCAAGACAGAGAACTGTATTTATATTTCAAGCCGAGATCGGTACCGTGTTTTGATGGCTGTAATGGATAAAAAGGTATTTTCACATAAATAAGTTGTGGGAATTTGAAGCAGAATTTTCATCGCCTGTTCACTAAGAAAAGGGTATTCACTTTTTATGGAAAGCCTAAACAGAGATCTTGATAAGGATGAAGGAAATTTAAATTTGAGAGTTTCGTCTTACGATATGTCTATGCGGCTTTCTTTTAGATACACGCTTAAAGTATTATCCTGAATTTTCACTGCACACGGATCTATTATCCATATATAACAATGCAACTAAAGCAGTATGGCTTGTTTACCGTGGCATTATTCTATAAAGTAGCGTTTTTATAACTTTTCTCATATTGTTATGGTTTGAATTATGTTTCAATGCATCTTAAAACATAACGTGTTGAATAAGTATATTCCACATTTTTCAGAGAATCAGCAAAATTTTCTCACGGACCACCACTTTGGGGACCTCTGATCGACAGTATATTTTTAACAAACTAAAAAAAAAAGATTTTTTTGTGGTATAAACAAAGTTATTCTTTAATTGATTTTTAAGTACTTCTATGGTAATGAATATATTATTTTCTTTAATATTATAATACATAAATAAAAGTATAATAATAGAGACATTTAAGTAAGCTAAAAATGAAAAAAGTGAATATGCTTAATGATTCAATACATCTTTCTAAATGTTGATATTTTAGAGTACTAAAATGCAGGCCTTTTTATATTAAGTTAAATTTACATTTTGAATCTATTTAGATGTATTCATTTTCTTCTTCTTATTTTTTATTTTAATAAAGAAGCTCTTTCAGGCCTCATAAATATTCTTCCGTTTTTTTTCTTTATTAACTTGATGGTCAAAATAACTAAAAAATAATCCTTACAAGATAAAAGAGAGCCAATTTATAAGAATGGATGTGATAACTGATGTAACATTTCCGGTTTCATGCATTTTAAATATGAATTTTATTTAATATATAAGATAGGTTGCACTCACATGCAAAATAAAGAGTTCTAAATTAAAATTTAAAGTGATAAAAATGATAATATATTCTAGGTCTTATAGTTGTAAAACAACACACACTTAGTATCATTTTCTGTTAAAATTATTTTAGCAGAAGATAACTTCTGATGAAAATTTCTTGGACCATTCAGCGTATATCAAATCACTTGAAAGCAAATGTAGATAATTTAAGAATTCTTTCATAGCGAAGAATCAGCTTATTTGTTGTTACTGATACCTTGAAGAAGAATTTATGTAGACACTTATCATACATTCTATCAAAAACTAATCAGCCTTTTCTGATAATTTCACATCCGCTTCAAAAGAGAGCTCTTATCTTTTCATTGATAGAGTTATCAATTTTTTATTTATATTCTCTGAATTAATCTAATTCCAGCTTCTTTTATGTTTATATTATTACTATTATGCTGAACTGTCATGCTGTATACTATAGTTATATTGATTATCGCTCATAAGTTGGGTTTACAAACCCGTATTATATTTTCAATTCCAAAATTACATTAACTAAATCCCAGAATCGAGGTACAGCGATTTATGAAAAATATTTACATATTAGCATGGTTGAAATTACATAGCAAAATGGGAGCATAATTAAAAAATTATTTTATATTATTATTTATTGAAACAAATCAAAACAAAACTTAATTCATTATTAAGAAAACAAAATAATAAATTATAGTTTAAAAAAAAATAAAAAACACGCTCTTATAGTGAATCGAAATAAAAAGTAAAAAAATAATTCTTAATATAAGAATAAAATGATTAACGAGAAAATTAATGCCATTGGGATAAGAGCGTGGGGTGCTCTATATTAATTGTTACAATTTCTTACTAGTTCTACTCCGAAATGCTAAGTTAGTGTAAAAATGTAGTACCAAGCACCCCACGCTTTTACCACAATGACATTAATGTTCTCGTTAATCATTTTATTCTTATATTAAGATTTTTTTTATTTTACTTTTTTAGTTCCATTCACTATAAAAAAGCGTGTTTTTTAGTTATATATATACTAGCCGTTACCCACCCGCTTCACTGGGTATTTCACGATGTTGTATATATGTATACTGTTTACATATATATTAATTATTGATATCTAGCATTAAGAATTCAGTTGTATTGAAAAATATATTTATAGCTGTTACACTCTCGCCCCTTGATATAAAACAGAACATAAATTATAATATCTATATTCTATTTATATCTAAAATAGAAGTAGAAAGATTTTTTTTTCGCTCACTTAACCTAATAATCAAGTGGATTTCCACCAAAGCAACTTTCAGTGAATCTCTACTCCATAAAATAAACATGCGTGCTAAATTTCAAGGCCAAATCTAACAAAGCAAAAACGGAATTTTTATCATCAATACCTCGTTGACAGCATTCTTAGCGGATTCCAATTCAACAAAAGAAGCATGCAAACCAAATTTTATTATTAGAGTCTTAACAGTTCAAAAACGGGAATTTTGTCTATCAATACCCTCCAATAACTTTCCCCGCTTCCCCCTATAGTAGATTTCCATAAAATCCATTCTTAGTGGAACTTTATTCAACTAAAGAAAAGTGCTCAACAAATTTCAAGTAAATGAGTTAAATTCAAAAACAGGAATTTTTCTATATAACACGCCTTAATCCCTGACAACCATACTCAATTGGGGGTCCGTTTTCGGAAAAATATTTGTAAAAGGAACTTTATTCCATGAACGGAACATACCTTCTAATTTTCAAGCAGGTGGTTCTATTAGTTGAAAAGCGAAAATATTTATCTATTACGCCCCTTAATCCCCCTCAGTGACCCTTGGGGATCAATTTTCCCCAAAACTATTTTGTAGCGAATCTCTACATCTCTACACCATGAAAGGAATTCGCTTACCAAATTTTAAGACTGTACGTCTAATTGTTTAAAAATGGAAATAATTATCTATAACGCTCCTTAAGCCCCCGCAACGCAGCTTAGGAAACGATTTACACAAAACCCATCTTATGACAGATCACTACTCAGAGAATGGAATCTGCTAACTCAATTTCAAGATTTTACATCAATAGTTTAAATAAAGAGTTAATTGCCTATAACGCCCCTTAATTCTCCACAACGCCACTTCGGGTCGATTTTCACAAAACCCATTCTGTAGGGGATCTGTACTCTACGAAAGGGATCCGCTTATCAAATTTCAAGACTGTGTACGTCTAATAGTTTAAAAATAAAAATAATTATCTATAACGCCCCTGAAGCCCCCGCAACGCCACTTATGAAACGATTTTCATACAACCCATCTTATAGCGAATCTCTACTTAATGAATGGAATCTGCATACTCTATGACAAATCTATACGGAACTTTATCACTAACCTTCTGAGTCGTCCTTTTTAGGGAAATTTAATTCCCTACCTATTTCCAATCAACTCCAAAAAGTGGACAGGATTCCTTGTTATATATGCAGATTAGATAAAGTATTTAAGTCAAACGGAATAGTAAAGTTAGAGCAGTAGGAGATAGAGATTGAAGCAGAAAGTTATAGTGAAGTTAAATTGAAGATTTCTTGTTGGAAGATTTAATCTCAGATAAAAGCTGAGCTGAGCTGAATTGCAGTGTGGCAAATATTAATCTTATTATTGCGAATGAAATTAAAATTAAATGTTCAATAAGAACATAGAATATAATTCTGGGATCTCTTATCGTGGTAATCTCTGCGTGATCGTTATTTAATTGTTAATTAATTGGATCATTAATTAAGTTAATTTAAAGGATATTACCTTTAAAACCTCATAATACTAGTTAGATATATTTGTTAAAAAGTCTTTGATTCTATTTGGATAAGATAACCAAATAAAGAAAATTGTTTATAAAAATGGCTACTGGTTCTTACATGACTCCTATTTATTCTCGTTCTCAAAGTGAGGTCCAAGGAGACCTTCACAACTCAATTTCAAGATTTCACGTCTAATATTTTAAAAAAGGAGTTAAGTGCCTATTACGCCCCTTAATTCTCCACAACGCCACTTAGGGTCAATTTTCACAAAACCCATTTTGCAGCGGATTTGTACTCTATGAAAGGAATCCGCTTACCAAATTTCAAGACTGAAAGTCTAATAGTTTAAAAAAATGGAAATAATTATCTATAACGCCCCTTAAGCCCCCGCAACGCCACTTAGAAAACGATTTTCACAAAACCCATCTTATAGCGGATCTCTACTTAATGAATGGAATCAGCTTAATAAATTTCGAGATTTTACGTCTAATAGTTTAAAAAAGGAGTTAATTGCCTATAACGCCCCTTAATTCTCCACAACGCCACTTGGTAGTCTGTTGCTGTTGTTTCTTATCCTCTAATTGTCTGACGAAGTCAGACAAGATCCATTAAATTGTTGACCCTCAAAAAATCGATCACAAGAAGGAGAGAATCGTACAAGTCTTCTCTGGAAAGACCCAGACAGTCCAGGATATGTTCGGCAGAGGCCTGCTGAACCTTGCACTTGGAGCAGAACTTAAAAGTCTTCCTGCCCTCAAAGAAGGAGAGACTTTTCGTGTGTCCACTAGCCAATCTGGAAATGGCCGTTTTAGATGCTCTGTCGCAGTTGAGATCCAGAAAAGAGCCCCGTTCCCTGGCCGCATACCAGTGGTGGGAGGGAGGAATCTTCCACTCCTTAGATAGTTGCCTATTAACTTTGGACTGGTGCTCTGAGTAGGTAATGGCAGGAGAGGAGGTTGTTAAGAGACTACAGCCCTCTCTGGCTAAGCGGTCCGCTTGCTCATTTCCAAAGATGTCAACATGGGATGGTATCCACTGAAAATGAACATCGTGATGCTTTGAAATAAGTTTGAGATTGTGAAGGATGGAGATGCTTGTTTTGTCTCCTACTTGAGTCCAATTGTGTAGATGTTGAAGGGAACTGCGACTGTCCGACAAAATCCAGAGTTCTCCATAGTCACTTTTATTGATAATAGCTTCGAGGCCAAGTTTGATTGCCATTAGTTCACTTTTAAAGACCGAAGAGAAATCCGGGTTACGGTGACAGAAATAAAAGTTTTGACCAGAATTTTCTATGTAGATTCCACTACCTGCACGATCATCTAGTCTACTGCCATCTGTGTAAATTTTAATGGCGTCACAGGGGATTTCATTAATACTTTCCAATGCAAGTTGCCTAAGATGAGCTGGGATGAGATCTTGCTTTGTTACCGGGGCAGACATGTTGAAGTGGAAGTGGACTCTGGGAAGTCCCTCTGATGGACTTAAACAAGATTTTAAGGAGTGGGGTTCGATATGAGATGAGGGCAACTGCAGATGATCAGCATAACTGAAACTTGGTAGTCTATTTTCACAAAACCCATTCTGTAGGGGATCTGTACTGTATGAAAGGAATCCGCTTGCTAAATTTCAAGACTGTACATCTAATAGGTTAAAAATGGAAATAATTATGTTTAACGCCCCTTAAGAGCCCTCAACGCCCCTTAGCGGTCGATTTTCGTAAAAATTATTATGTAGGGAATCTCTACTTTATGAAAGAAATCTGTGTACCAAGTTTTTCACGACTGTACATCTAATAGTTTAGTAATGGAAATAATTATGTATAACGCCAGATTAAACCCCCGTAACGCCCCTTGGGATTCGAACTTTGCAAAATCCGATTTTTGCTGACGTCTACTCCATGAAGGGAACCTACCTACCAAATTTCAAGTCGGTAGGTTTAATAGTTCCGGAGATATCGTGATTAGTCAGTGAGTGAGTGAGTCGCTCTTCTCCTTTATATATATAGATATATATACTATAATATATTAATTTTTAATTTTTTAGTTCAATCTACAACAAAAGCCTGATTTTTTAGTTTTTAAAATTATTATTTCTCCTTTTTTGAATTTATTCTTGAGTTTGATATTTGGGGCCAGAATTATGTGGATGCTGGAATTATTCAGTCTTGCTCTTTAATGGATATTAATTAATGGATCTGAAGGGCATTTATTTTCTCTGTTAACGTGCCTCGGATTGCTATAATGTTAATTCGTATCATCACTTCCAAACGTATTGCTTATAAAAATAAAAAATATTTAGCAGTTAAAACAAATTATTTTATTTACATGCACGAGTCTTTTTTTTTTGTATTTCCATTTTCAGAAAAAGTACGCACCCCCTCATATCTTTTTTCACATAAAGAACACTTTTTTTTGTTTTACTTTTTACTAACCAAAGGCCTATTTTGCGATTTTAGGGCTGCTCCTTAATCTTTTAGTTGCTAAATATGGAATTTGTCTCTAAATCTAGAAATGGCATATGGAATTAGTCACCAAATCTGGAAATAGTTTATGCAATTAGTCGCCAAATCTAGAAACGATATACTGAACTAGTCGCCAAATTTCGTAAATCCTTAAAATCCTTAATTATTAAAATCCTGATCAGGACAATGAAACAAAATTATGAAATTATTGTATTGTCATGAGTCCTTGATAAGTGTGCAAAATTTCGAATTAGTCTGACCTTATAAAGTGGGTAAAAATCGAGTTCAAAGATTCCATTATATACAAGTTAAACTTATAAAAACGTGTTAAAATAGTACATAATGAAACTTAAAAACCTTTCTTCATTCCCTGTGTTTTTGTAAATAAAGTTTTTAAAAACCATAGCTCGTCCAGCGTGTCATCGTTCAAACGGCTTTTTATTCAATTCATATTATTAGCTCACACTCTCTATATATTAGGTTGGGGGGAAGAAACCCATTATTTTTTCGGTAGGTGGCAGTAGTGTGGATATCTCGTGAAGTATCGATCAAACAATTTCACATTTATGCCCGTTGTCAAGATGACATTTCACACTAAAAATATTATTTTGCTTTTTTTTTGTTCCGTCCATTCAGTTGTGAGTTACGGGGTGCTAAAAATGAGAGTCAACAAAGAGAAAATTTGGTTCTTTTTACAGTTTTCCTTTGATAAAGGCGAAAATGCAAGACAGGTGGCTGAAATTGCGAATGGTGTTTATGGTGCCGATGCTGTAACAGCTAATTACGTGCAATTTTGGTGTCGTCGATTCCGTTCAGGTATTTTTTATGTTAAAAATGCACCTCGCACAGGCAGGCCCGTCGTCGAAAATGTCGATAAAATCACAGAAATAATCAAAATTGACTGGCATGTTAGTAGTCGTAGCATCACACAGGAGTTAAAGATCGGTCACAAAACAGTTTTAAGCCATTTGCGCTAAGTTGGATTCAAAAAGAAGCTTCATGTTTGGGTGCCCCACCAATTAACACCAAAAAACATGATGGATCGAGTTTCAAGCTGCAAAGCCTTGGCCAAACGGAATAAAATCGACCCATTTTTTAAACGGATGGTGACTAGAGATGAGAAATGGATCCCATACTGCAATATTGATGCGAAAACGATCGTGGTGAAAGTACGCTGAAGCAGCTCAAACGGTGGCCAAACCAGGACTAACGGTCAGGAAGGTGCTACTGTGTATTTGGTGGGACTGGAATCATTTATTAGGAGTTACTTCCGCATGACCAAACACTAAATTCGGATATCTACTGTCAACAACTAGACCGTTTGAAGAAAGCGATTAACCAGAAACTGCTAGAATTGGCCATAAGGAGAGGTGTTGTGTTCCATCAGGACAACCCTAGGCCACACACGTTTGTAGTGACTCACCAAAAGTTCTGGAAGCTTGGTTGGGAAGTTTTAATACATCCACCAGACAGTCCGGACATGGCCCTAAGCGATTACTACCTTTTCTTGAATTGCAAAACTTCCTGCGTGGTAAGAAATTGGGATCATGAGAAGATTGCGATTGACCAGAAACGGCTACAATTGGCAAATAGAATGGTGGCCAACCTCTGGCACGTGTGCCAAAGTGTGGCATGGAGGAGCTGTAACAGGGACACACAAAGACTTACTGAAATATTAAAAAATTTTGAAAAGGTAATAAATTACCATTTTGAACAATGTTATTGAATTGAGGTTGTCTCAGACAAAAAAACCCCATCAAAACTTGGATTAAAGTATGTTTGTGAATAAATGTTTTCTGCTATGAACATAATATAATATGAATAACTTTCAAAACTATAGGAAGAGCACCTATAATAACCTAATTTTGTTAGCATCTGCAAGAGCTAATCTTAATACAGACGACTTACTAAAAACACTAACAATCCAAATGCCTCATTAAACACTGACTGTTTAATAATTATTTAGAGTTAAATGCTTCAAGTTACTCAATTTTAGCTTAACTGATTGAACCTGTATAAAGTTTATTAACAATAAAACCTAAGTTTGTATGCTGTTTATTATATTATTTTTAAATTTCCACTCGTGTGTGTATGTGTGTGTGTGAACTTGCACTAAAAATTGTGCTATTTGCCCAAAAATCCCATGATAAGCTTATAAGTAACATTTTTTCAGTTTTTTATTTTTTGTTTGTTTGTTTGAAAAGTTGGAAGTGACACGCATAATTTTTTTTTATCAGATAATGACACTCTTCTCAAAAAGGTTGGCTACCCCTAATACATTGGGATGCATAGAATATACAAGGTATCCCAAACATAGCGCCCAAACTTTGCACAGCTAGAACTCTTCGCTGTGAATATATAATAATGCCCAAAGAACAGTACCTATACGATCCATAGTTTGCGAGAAAAAATACATTTTCGAGCTTCGGCACATCTTTGTGCTCCTGTACGTGATTGGCTGGATATGGCATACCCGGGTCATAGAATCGGACGTGATGGTCCGGTTCTATAGTCACCACGATCATCCGATCTCATAAAGTCGTTTGTTTGTTTGTTTTTTTGCCTATGGGGCATTCTCAAAGAATTGGAGAATCGTGATGTAGTTGTGACGGGTCTTTCCGCGTTCTTTCAACTAATCCTCTTGAGGAGAATTTTTGGTCTTTAAAAAATTATTCTATTATAAACCTTCTCCTGAAGAAGAAGGTGTGAGTATGTAAAAAGAGGAGTTGGAAACCTCTATACCGACAATGTTAAATTGGCTGTTTTTGATGTGTCTTTTCTCAAAATCTGTTATATGTACATGTTTGAAAATTTCCATGCAATTAGAATACACCTTTCTCATTATACTGAAATGAGCTTTTAGCTAATTTTGAATTTTTTCATAATTTTTAAAATATTTCATCAAACATAGTGAAATTTGACCCATTTTCCACGTAAAAAAATTTGCAAAAAATAAACTTTTGAGTTTTTTTTACAGAAAGGTCATTTTTGTATATATTAGCAATCATTAGGAATATATCATAAAAAATTAACATACATGGGAACAGTAGTTTCTCAGAAAAGGTACATCGAACATCAACATTTACATTTTGAGATAAATTGATTTGAATGTATACAATGAAACTTTTAATCGGCTAGGAAATGAAAAAAATAAAAAGGCTCAATTTACAATAAAAAATAAATATTTTGGTTTATATCAGACGTTCAAATTTTTGAAGCAAAAACGAAGTATTTTGTTTACACTTTTCGCAATTTAAATGGGCGTGGCCTAGTTTCACCGATTATTTAAAAATAGGTTTTAAAGATTTCTAATTATCATAAAGCAGGGATGGCAAACCAATGGCATGCGACACAATATTTCGAGCACGCCACGAATCAAAATGGTTTTCATTTTAGTTCAAATTCATGAAGTTCACATCTAAGTATTACGATCAAGCGCGAGTGATTGGTCGCGGTGTGGCAGAAAGCGACCTCGTTTGTTATTGTCTTGCTTTATTTACGTTGTGGACTACAATTGCTAATGTTGCGAAGTTTATCTGCGCATAGCATAGTCAATTTCATTGTCACTGCTGTATTTCAAACTTTATTTGTGTTGTATTTGTGATTTCTAACCATTATTTAACATGGCTAGTTCAGCAAAAAGACAATAAGTGCAAGACAGTTAATGTAACAAGAGAATTTCAAACTTGGTCTATCGAGAAATATGGCATGATTAGTAAAGACGACAAAAAGTGGTGTGTTTTTAATCTTCTGTAAAACGGATTCCAGATACATTTAACTGTTCGAAGAAGCTGGCTCGTGGTATTTTAATCATATTGTTACGAATTTTGTGTAAATAGTGTAAATAATTTATATTTGAATGTTTAATGGGTTTATATTACTCTATGTTATATTTATTTCATGTTAAAATTGTACTATTCACAAACAGTGCCGCCCCTTACGTTATAATGGCGATTGAATGAGAACTTGGCGAAATCTTGGCGGTAGAGCCAAGTTGACATCATTTTTGGCCACCAAGTTGGCGGCCAATTTGGCGTCATTGCTGACCATGCTGGCGAGTTCGGAATCCTCTGGAATCTTCTAGAAAGTATTAGATCTCTCCACTAGTGTCACGTTCAATGACACAAGCTGTTATATTTCTGGAAGTTTCTATCGCGCCTATATAAAAACGATGCTCGCCCCAGTACGGCAAGGAGAGTCTTGATTAAGCCAGCGAGTAGTGAGGATTGTTTTGACAAGCTCGGCTGTGTGTGTGCTTATGAATAATATTTACGTACGTGTATTTTCAAACACTGTTCTTGTGTTTGATTGCTGTCGAAGGTGTGAAGACCTTCGGATGTTTACCCTGTGAATATTGCGGCTGAATCCTGTATTTAAAGGATTGGATTTTCGCTAATAAATTCGCATCGCTCTTAAAGAACTGATTATTTTTTCTTTGTGATTATTTTTGCATAAAATCCTGGAACCCTCGGATCTACGTAACAATATTTTCATTTGGTTCTGTTTGCGAGTCATTATTTTCAGAGATGAATAACATTAAAGATTCGCTTAGAAACCGTTTGACAGATGATTCCAATTCTGCATGAATTCTGCTAAAAGTTACATCACAACCCTTCTATGCTATTTATTATTTAATCTGCAACAAAAGAGGTCACACTAATGTTACTTTATAATTTGAATTACACGTATAACTAAAACATTTACTACTATACAGTGCAAAACGGAATTTTTTCGTAGTAAATAGCGTTGTGAGCTGTTAGTACTTAGTTTTATTATTTTTCCAACACAATCACAAGTCAAAATTATTTGACGGCACATCTCTACCTCACAAAACATTTCTTCAGAAAAAATTACACGTGGATCTATAAAAGTTCGCCACCCCCACCTTTAACCTGCACTAGAGGTTAAAGTAAGGTAATTTTAGAAAGGTTAAAATCTATACAATTTGAAATTGTAAAAATCTCAAATTGTCAAAAAAATAAGATTTTAGCTTTCCAACACCCTTAAAACTTTGTATGTAAAGATTAAACCTTCAAGTTAAAAAGAGAGAGAGGTTAGACTGCTAACGAATAGCAGTGATTGATTAAATGTGGTGAGGCGTGAATACTTCGTTGCTTATTTGTGTAATATTAAAGTTGACGATTTGGTCAACTATGTAGATTAAATTAGATTAGGTCGCTTGAAATTGTGTGTGTGTGGAAGATGTATTGCCTGAACGTAAGTGATCCAATTAATTAACGGGGTAGGTTCACAAAACAGGATGATCTGTATCTCAGTAATACTAAAAATAGGTATTTTTAAAGAACATTTATAAACATTCTATTGAATAAAATTCTTTTTTTTTTACTGAATATTCTTTGAACCTTAATACATACTTTAACCAGAGTTTTTAAGGTTGGGATATTTAGTTATTTTTTTTTAAAAAAAAATTATTTTTTGCATAAACTGTTTTTTTTTATAAAAAAAACAGCGAAATTTCATAATTTTTAATGCCATAAATTAAGCCAGAACATTTTTTTGAAAAAATCCCTTGCTTAAAAAATGTATTAGAGTGTAATTATTAATTATGCAAATTTATAAGCTGCTAAACGCAACAGTTTAGGAACAAATATTCCTTATATGGTAAAAATGTTAGTTTTCAGAAAAAATGGATTTTAGTGGGCGTGGCTGGTGGACTCTGACAGGTGGTAAAACATTTTCAAAAAATTATTAAAAATACTATTACTACACGTAGAAGGATAATTTTTGCACCATTAGAAGCGAAAAAATTAATATTTTATAAAAATGGGAAAAGTGAAAAATGTGTTTTGGGGTCGAAATTCGTGAACCTACCCCCTTAAAACTTCTCGTATCTTGTCTACCTCACTATTGCTTTCCATATTTAGTAGTTGGTGCCTCTCTTAACTTGGTTAATAGAATTTGTGTTGTTGTTCATAGATGTACCCTGTCACTTTTCTCTAATTGCTAAGAAGGTAGGTACACCGACAAACGTGGGAAGGATCCGTTCGTTTCCCTAATTGCTGTGAAAAAGTTTCGTAAATGGGTGGTCGAAAATTCTGACCATTTTCCCACGGGCAGTCCGAGAGATGAAAAAAGACGCCAGTACAATGTCCTTTCGGTTTCTTATGGATCTGTGACGACAGCGCGTCTGGAGGAGAAGCTCTCACTATACAATCCGACAGACCCCTCGCTCTAAGGGGCTGACAGGCAAGAGATCAAAGGAATAAGTGGCGAGTGACCATGGGAAACTTGGAGGTTAAAAGGGAGAGCAAGTGAGTTTACGAGGACTTCTGACTTGAGATAATCCGGAAGAGGCCTCTCAGTCAGTGATACCTGAGAGTCAGGGAATTAACGAAAACGAAGGCGGACTTTGAATCGAGGAGTTTCGAGTCAGCATGAACACGGTGGAGATAGAGCCAGCGAGCTTACACACTCAGTGTGGTGTTACAGAAAAACGAAGACTTTCTCTAGTGAACTGTGGACCTTTTGGCATATCGAATTCCCGAAAGTATCACTTTGATTAACATGTTTATGCCAGAAATATAAAGACATTACCCCAAAAGGGACTCTATATCTGGGGACCCTTTTTGCAGTTAAATTGTACTGGAATATTTTTTGCTAATTTTCATGTTGTAATAAATAGTTTAATCCAGAGCTGATTGAAGTCATTACATAGTATATAAAAATAGAAGTTATTTTGAATATGACTAATTTTCCTTCCCACTCTCCCACACCAATGGACGTCGCGGGGTGACCATTACATAGTGACTACACAAATGGACTTGTTCACACTTCGATGAACATCGACCTGCTGCGACGTGTACGCTCATTCATTCAATATGGCAGGCTCACCCTGTAAGATCGTCTTGTAGTTGAATTAATCATCATTCAAAAATTAACCGGATTTACCATTTTATTATTTTCTTCAAAGCATATCACTATATATCTACAACTCTATTTACAATTATAACTCGCATAGGGAAATACAGGCATCGTCTTCCCTTTTTACGTTCGAGACCACCTTCTTCTTTTTCTCTCCTTCTTGCTCAAAGGCCAAAACAGTAGCACCCTCTTTCTAGTCTATCGTGTGCTATGTGTCAAGCCTCCTAGTGCACTATGTGCCACGCCGTTACAACCCTTCTTCAATATGCATGGAGGATACTTAGAACATCTCTGCCTTTATAAATACTTCCGAATACTGCTGTCGTTACTGCTTAGTTTTTCGAATTTTTTTCTTAAATTATGAATCCCGCAGGTACAGTTCATTGGGCACTTTTCATGTACATCCAACGAGGAATCTGGCTGTGTAGAGATAAGGCGCCAGTTTTGGGACATTCTGTATAACCTTTCTCGCAAGGTCTTATGTACTTTTTTTTTATAAACTCAATTTTTAACACGCTTTTATAAGTTTCACTTATATGTAATGGAATCTTTGGACTCGATTTTTACACACTTTAAAAGTTTAGATTAATTCAAAATTTTTGTAGACTTGTCTAGGACCGATGACAATACAATAATTTCCTAATTTTGTTCCTTTGTCCTGATCTGGATACTCAAAAATAAGGATTTCAAGATTTGGCGACTAATTCATCATATCGTTTCCAAATTTGGTGGCTAATTGCGTATACCATTTTCCGATTTTGACGACTAAATCGATATTCCATTTCCAAATTTGGTGACGAATTCTAGGTATAGCGACTAAAATATCCTACCCCTTAAAAGGTGCAACCCTAAAAATGAAAACGCTTGTTATTTATAAAAATAAAACAAACAAAAAAACATGTTCTTTAAGTGATAAAGAAGAGGATGGGGGAGTTAGCAATTTCTTACCATAATATAAGTCTAGTTTTTAGTTCTATTCACTATAAAACCATGTTTTTTTAGTTTATAATTTATTTAAAGTTACTTTTCAATCTATAAGAGTATAAGTTATGATATTAAGAGCATTAACAATAAACCAGATGGATTGCCTAATCTCCCAGAGAGTGAGTAAGAGTTATATTAACCCTTTACCTACCGCATTATTTACTGCAATTTTTTCGTGATATATATATATATATTTGAATCACTGCATTGAAATTAAGGGATACACATAAAAAAATACTCAACTTTGGGAAATTTAATCCGTTAGAGCCAATTAATTTAATTGGTATTTTAAAGTACCAAGAGTCCACAAAGATCTGAAGTATTTGCATAATACGAAAAGACCGAATAACTTTTTTAACTCTTAAAAATACTAAACAACCAGAGATCACTAATATTTTACTGCACAAAATATTTACATTTTTAAAGATTATTAAATTTTTTAATTTTTTTATTTATTTATTATTTTTTACGCATAAACAATTTGATGATATTCAAAGAAACAGTTTTCTTTCCACTAAAACACAAAAATTCATTACACTTTGTGCATTTTGAGTGCGGTTTCGATTGAATGTTTTTTAAAGCACTGAATCCTGGGATAGGAAATGCTGTATTTTCTTAACATGAACTACTATACCTTGAAACTTGTTCAGTTTCTTGATTCCATCTTAAGAATCTAAGGAAAATTCCAGCAGATTATTTGCTGGGACTTCTTCATCTGAAAAATCATCTGTTAATACATCACTGATTTCAGATGGAAGGTTGTGCAATAAATCCAAAGTATCTTGAAGAGACTGAGCATCTTTTTTCCAGACATTCTAAAAATAGGAATAATATTAATAATAATATCACCTTGAAAATCTTCTATAGTATTTTTAAATACCTGTTACACATAAAGAATTTAAAATGTTGCTAATTTTTTAAATAAGATTAGATATTTCATTTAATTGAATGGCGAAAAAAAACTCAGATTCAGAGTTTAAACTTTTTTGAAAACGTTAAAATAAAACAATAAAAAACCAAATAAATAAGTTAAGCTGAAAAGAAATGCAAGAAAGAGTATAAGTCTATTGCACTATAGAGATGACACTACAATACAACAAAAAATAACAATAAGCCACACTTGCGGAAAAAAAACTAAGTTCTTGTTCCAACACCCAGTGTGCTGTCGATACTTATAAATACCACAAAATTATTCAAATGTAAAATTAATTATTTACACAGTTCACTTTAAATAAATAGTCAACTCGTTTTCTAAGGTCTTCTTTAGCACTCAAAAAAAAAATACGACACTTACCTTTTGACGTTAAATTCTTTTTCGGAACAAAAAGGACAATCTTCGCAATCCGATCAAAATGTTAGCTGCGAACGCAACTTCTGCTATAAAACTATTTTCCTTCCCCGCTAAAATACTCATCATAGAACCCGTGCTGCCATATATCTTGGAAGAGTGAATTTAAAAAAATATTTTTGTGCTTAGTATCATCAGAGTATTTGTAAAAAGGGTTATTCTATATAGTTTTAAAGTGAATGTGGTATTAATAAGTACCATCGGTAGATAAAAAGTTAACATAGCACTGTAAAGCAATTCGAGAATAATTTGCGACATACTTGGTGATTTTGAGTCGTAGTCAAGTGACGAGGATGAAACCTGAGCTGACAGCCCCATCTGCAAACTACTAAATCGCGCCTATTAGAGGACTTTGAGCTCGGCAGATTTAACACGCATCAGCTCTCCACACGATGTATTGAACCCTCCATAAGTCCTCCCCACACGAATTCATGACCATAACCATTAGTCAACGTAGCCACACTTAAACATGCAGATCAGATGTGCTAGCAAAATTTATGTACCCAACGATATTTGCATGAAAAAAACTTATAGTTGCTAGTGAATACCATTTTTTAAAACTACCTTCAATTCGATTCTTAATTATATCCATCATATATTGGGGGGCTGTTGCTGATTCAATCTGTCCGGGTACAAAATCGCTACGTTGCCTTAGCGTAAAAATAGAGAGGCGCATCATTTTAGGTGTCAACTTCATTATCTAACCATAATTAAAAATTAGACGGGACACAGGCCTTTGCAACCGACAAATGTTAACAATCAGAAGTGTTCACTACAATAAAGAACTCCATAAAGAAAATTTAATTTCTCAATTAACAATTAATAACTTCAGAGAAATCACATGCAGTAGCAATACTTTAAGCAAAAGGCCGCACACATACAAAAAAAATCGAATAGAGATTTACGTTCGTAGTTATATGACATGTCGAACAATTAGTATTTACCTATATATATATATATATATATATATATATATATATATATATATATATATATATATATATATATGTATATATATGTCTTGTTATTGCTTCTTTTAATGCAATGTACTCTTTTATTTAAATACGTAATGAGTATATTTCCATTGTGACTTTTACTGGTTATGTTACTAGTATATTTGCAATTTCTTGACATCTTAGATGAACTGGTTGAATATGAGGTAAAAATTGTAGTAGATAAAAGATATAAGATTGAGAATGAAAAAACAAAGTTTTTAAAGGCAGCACAATAAAACGGCAAACACAATTTTGCTTTATTTTAATGAGGAAATTTCTTAACTCGTAAATGCTTAAGATTGTTAAAACTATTTTCATTTAATTAGTGGTCTACATACACAGTCCAGTCATATTAATGTGACCACTGTAAAAAGCCAGAATAACCATCTTTCGCAGAGGGGAAAATAGTCATTTAGGATCCTCAAGATATTCACTAGGATGTTGAGCCATGCCGACTCTATTGCTGCACTAGATTACGCGCGTGAGGATCCATGACGCGAACAACCCGATCGAGAGGGTTCCATAGATTATTGATTGGGCTTAAGTCAGGTGAGTTTTCTGGACACGGAAGAACGATAAACTGATCCTGGTGCTCTTTGAACCACGCACGTACGCTGTCAGTTGTATGACACTCCGCAATGTCCTGTTGGTAGATGCCACCATCCTGAGGAAAAACAAAGCGCATAAAGGGGTAGACATGGTCTGAAAGGACAGATGCGTACTTCTATTGAGATCCATCCTGCTTTCCACAATGATGAATAAACACAGAAAATTTAAGGAAAACATTCCCCAGACCATAATGCTCCCGCCTCCAGCCTGAACCTTGTCAGCAATTGTTGCAGGGTGTTTGCTTTTAGACGTTTCATGCCGTATTTGCCACCAACCATCCGTCCGATGGAGTATAAAGCGTGATTAATCAGAAAACTACCTGTCGCCTCTCATTGGATGCCCAGTTGCGGTACCTGTATGAAAATTCCAGTCTTAGTTGCTGATGAGAAGCAGTCAGCATAGGTGCATGAACCAGGCGCCTGCTTCGGAGAACCAGACGCAACAACGATCGCTGAACAGTAGTTTGGAAGACACTGTTGGTAGCCCCTTGGTTCATCTGGGTGGTATGTTGCTTAACGGTAGTACGTCTATTCTCCCGAACTCACCTCTGCAGCCATCAGTCACCTCTATCCCCTATGGCCCGTGGTAGACCACATTTGCCACGTCACTGATTTTGGACGGTCCCATTTTGCCATGCACGGTATACTTTAACCACGGTGACACACGAACAGTCCACAAACTTAGCCGTTGAGGAAATGCTTCCAACCTTTTCCCGAAAGCCAAAAATTATGCCGTTTTGGACTTCGGATAACTCTTTACATGTTTGCATTATGCCAACGATTGTAGTGTTTTCCGAAGCCCTCACACACTCTTTATATACGCTCAATAGCACTGCGATGCCAGCATCCTTCTGTGATTGGTTATTTAACGTCAAAGTCGAAAGTACGTGGTGGTCACATTAATGTGATTGGACTGTGTATAAAGAAATCAAAATGATTTGATAAAAAATTCTAATGGCATGGGAAACAAAGAATTTCTTAAGTTTTTAAAAAGTCTGAAAAAAAGCGATATACAAAAGCAACTCACTCATTCACTCACTCATCATGATATCTCCAGAACTATTAAATATACATACCTGAAATTTGATAGGCATGTTCCTTTTTAGAGTAGATATCAACTAAGAATCGATTTCGTAAAAATCAAAACCCTAGGGGCATTGCGGAGGATTATATAAGGGCGTTATAAATAATTATTCCCATTTTTAAACTACAGTACGTACAGTCTTCAAATTCGATAAACAGATTCCTTTTATGAAAAGGAGATCCGTTATTGAATAGTTTTTACAAAAATAGATCTCCCAAGTTTCGTTGCGGGGCATTAAGGGACATTATGGATAATTATTTCCATTTTTAAACAATTAGACGTACAGTCTTGAAATTTGGCAAGCAGATTCCAATCATGGAGTAGAGAGCCATTACGAAATAGGTTTTGCAAAAATCGACCCCCTGGGTTCATTTCGGGGGATTAAGAGGTGTAATAGACAAATATTTAAGCTTTTTAACTATTAGACCTACCGGCTTGAAAATTTGTAGACATGTTCCTGCCCTGGAATAGAGTTTTTCTAACAAAAAGTTTTGAGAAAATTGACCCTCAAGGAATGTTACGAAGGATCTAGGGGAGTTATAGAAAAAATTAGACTCACATACTTAAAATTCGTTAAGCATGTTTCTTTTGCTGTAGAGAGATCCACTAATGAGGGATTTTACGGAAATCGACTTCTGGGGAGCTTACTGGGGCGTATTGACAAAAAATTCCCGTTTTCAAACTTCCACTACTGCAATAAAGAAATTTGGTTTTCCTGTTTCTTTTCTTGATTTGAAATCCGCTAAGAATGGTTCTGTTGGAAATCGACTCTCAACGGAGTGTATTGAGAATAAAAATTCCTTTTTTGCTCTATTAGATTAAGACATGAAATTTGGCACGCATGTTTATTTTACGGAGGAAAGATCCACTGAAATTTGGTTTTTAGAAAATCCACTTGGTTGTTGGGTTACAAGAAAAAATCATTCTACTTCAATTTTAGAGATTATTAGATCTTATTAATTAGAAGCTCTGTCATTTTTATATCAAGAGGTGAGAGCTATAGGTATAAGTATATTTTTCAATACAATCGAATGCTTAATACTAAGACTTAGATATCAATAATTTATATATATATAAACAGTATATATATATATATATATATATATATATATATATATATATATATATATATATATATATATACAACAACATGAAATACCCAACGAAGAGGATGAGTAACGGCTCGTATACTACGTATACAGTGCATTATGATGTTATGTTCATACATAATTTATTCAGCTAGAAATGTTTTTAAGTAAATGTCATAATTTTTTTAATTATGTTTTCTTCATTGCAATTCATATTTCATTGAAAAGTGAACGCTCAAAAACGCGAATATTGTAATAAACTAAACATAAACCTAGATAATATTCCGTATAGAATTGATGGGCAAATGAAACAGATAAGGAAGACATTGCTTTTTCCATTTCAATAGCTTCCAAACTCTTATCTCAATTGAAAACAGAAGCCCACAATGCCAGAAATTTTTTCTCGAGTATACTACTTGTTTAAGTTCTAAGCAAACAATTCGTTATCTATTCTTTATGGGAAGTTAAAATAACGATCAGCAGTTGGGTTAAGCAAGTCAGCTGAGCTTGAATCAGGAAAAGGCTCAACAGCGCAGGATAATATCTAAAAGAGAGGTTTTTTAATCTGAAAAAATAATATGTATGAGTTAATAAATAGTAGGGTCCCTTCTCCAGTATAAAACTTAAATTTATGCTAAAAATGCGGCAGTTTACGCAAGGTCATGATTCTAAATCTCAATATATTTATAATAACCCGAACAAAATCTTTTCTCTAGTGAAAAAATATTTTGAATCATCAAAGAAATTATTTAGCGGGTGAACGTTCAGAATCGTGTAAAATTGAAAGTCTTAAACTATACCCCTGATATTACGATATTGCAGTTAAGAAGTTTCGCGCACACACAAAAAACAAGACATTTTAACTATATTGAAGAAATTCAAATTTATATATGTTGCGTGTTTCTTATTCAATTCCTACTATTAGTTCACATTTCTCCCTATATATATATATATATATATATATATATATATATAAAATATATAAAAAGAAATATGTATTATTTATCAAAAACAAGAAATAATAGATAAAGAACATAACAAGAAATTACGTAATAAAAATATGAAAGCTGAACATGAAGAACAAAATTATAGAGAACAAAAAAAAAGAACTACAAAAAAAGGATATATATATATATATATATATATATATATATATATATATATATATATATCCTGTTAAAATTTTCATCGTTCATACAATAATTTTTATTCATTCACTAAAGCTCAAGTACATTTTTTTAAAACTTGTAGTGGATGACTCTTGATGTTTTAATACAATTTTTTAAAATATTAATTACTTAATTTAATTTAATTAGGGAATAAATAGTAACAAACAAAAAATAATAGTCCAACACCATATATAAAAAGGCAAAACGGTCATTGTCCCTGTAATGCAATGGACTTCTAATCCAAAGGTCGTGCGTTCGAACCCCATCTGGGATGGTCTAATTTCTGAGAATGTGATTTCTATTTACTGTACTATTTTATTGGAATTATTAAATTTAATTAATTGAATAAAGAGTAACAAACAGAAACAATAGTCCAACATCCTATATAGAAAATAAAATGGGAAATCATTTTCCATTTTGCCACTTAATATTGTGATTCCGTCATATATATATATATATATATATTTATATTAATTGTAATTATTTGATAAAAAGTGACTAAAATAAAAATTTTCTTTGTTGACCTAAGTAAGAATTGACTTAAAATGTTCTTTTGTATACTTCTTGTTTTAATCAATACTAGCTGCATGGACCAGCGTTTCACGGGCTATCTCTACTTTTATAAATTTTCCCTTTCCCTCACAAAATCAGCACTTCTAATACTCTTTTTCAAAATGACTTCCACCTTATCCACCTTATTCCACCTTCCACCTTCCGAGATTTTGAACTTGGCCCCTGGCGGTGGAAAATGGCACTAATTATGGGTTTTAAGGTTTTTAATAAATATCTTTTTAACTAATTGGAATATCGGAATATAAATGGTCAAAACGGATTCCTCGGATCATTCCCGGTTTTTTTTTTTTTTTTTTGGTACCTTTGGCGAGTTTCTGAGTCGTGCGGTTCGTGAAAAGATAGGGTCTCATAGATAGTCGCATAGATACGTTTGTTTACCTACGAATTTTAATACTGTAGATGTTTAAAGACACATAATATACAGTCGGGTCTCTCCTTGACGAAATCGCTAAATCTGGAAAAGAAGTCGGTATGTAAAAAGTTCGTTAATAGAGATTCATTTTTTAATATACTTTAGAAACCACATGAAACCAATTTAAATTCTTAAACACTCTATATCATAGGTTCTCAACTTAGGTGATAATATCCCCGGTGGGCGTTTGATGCTTTCAGGGGGGCAGTAAAAGACGCAGAATAAGCTGGGGTTGAGATGTTATGAAGGGGCATGGACAGATAACCAAATATAGTCTAAAAAATGCCCCCAAAAACATGCTTATTATATACTAAAAAAAGTAAACTTTAAAACTGGTTACCTTATATTGATTGTACGTATTTAAAATTGTATATTCGTGGCAATAGCTATTTAAGATGTGCAAGTAAAAAAAATTGGGGACTTTTAAAGACAACTAAATTTTAAAAAAATATATTCTATTAGTATAACATATTTTTTAAAAATTTAATTCTGTTTTTCACTATGTATCATGCACGCTCTTATTTTTCTGTCGTGGGAGGGGGTGCTAGCGAAATATTCATTAGAAAGGGAGGCGCCAGTTCAAAAAAGGTTGGGAACCTATGATCTATATTATATTTAAAAAAGTAATTATTCACACTTTTTGTTTTTTGTAAATTAATATCTATTCATTTTATAAATCTTACCCATCAAAAAGAAATCTTCAGGGGGTGGGGGACATTTTTCAGAAATAGTCCCTTACTTTCAACTTTAAAAATTAATTTTATTTTAAAATTAATTATTTTTTACCACATTTTCTAATTTTAAGCATACAAGTAATTTTAAAGATACATTATTTCATAACCAGTAATTTTAAGCATACATTATTTCGTAACCAGTAATTTTAAGCATACGTTATTTCATAACCAGTAATTTAAAACATATATTTCCCCATGTGTCCCTCAATTTAATGTGGCCGCGATAGCCGTGTGGTTTAGGTATTGGATCCTGGCTTGCCTTGTCACAAGTTCGAACCCTGTGCCACTAAAGACCCACCGTGTAGGGCAGCGATGCACGTTAAATCTGTCGAGAGCTGAAAGTCCTCCCGTTGGTGTGGTGTGGAAGTTAGAAGGGGGTGCCAGCTCAGGTGTCGTCCATGTCACTTGACCATGGTTCAAAATTACATGGTCGGGCTCCAAAAGCCCTCGTGTAGCTGAACAGTACGACGTTAATATTCAATCAATCAACCCGCAATTTAATTACTGATAAATCTGTTAATTTTATTTGAGCTTTTTATTTGAAAAACTACGGAAGTCTTATTGTTAAGGTGAATTAGACACTTTGTACACAACCAGTTCAAGGCCATTGATCACCATATAATGGGATCTATTAGAGAGAAGAATTTGAAATATCCCCAGAAACAATTTTAAAATGGAAAAAAACTAGACTCACAACAGAAAAGTTGGTTAAATAGAAAATGTACTTCGGTATTTAGAGCTTATTTTATAAACAAAATCGTAAAATGTTCTGTGTTCTAAGGAAATGTTAGTAAAATAGAAAAATTCGCTAAATAGAGGTTCGTAAAATGGAGGTTCGACTGTATATACAATTTTAATTTTTTAAATTTTTTTTTTTTATT
The DNA here is from genome assembly GCA_019973935.1 of Trichonephila clavipes. Lineage (NCBI taxonomy): Eukaryota > Metazoa > Arthropoda > Arachnida > Araneae > Nephilidae > Trichonephila > Trichonephila clavipes. The sequence continues at coordinate 84,013 of BMAU01019873.1, read as the reverse complement.
TATATGAAAGGAATAGAATTATACATTTTATGTTGATTATATTTATGTTAATAAATATATTTAAATGATGTATATATATATATATATATATATATATATATATATATATATATCATTTAATAAAAATTGAATTCTGTATTCTAGACCTCTATCCCCTTATTCGACATGCATGACTGCGTGAACAGAACTATTAAAATCTTTCTTACTGTATGGCACCCTGAATCGTACTGGTAAATTGGTTTGGCATGCCACGACTAAAGAAGGTCTTTCACACTTTATGGAAACGATTTTGATCATAAATTTTTATCAATAAATACAGTATTTTTTGTGAAAATTTACTTCTATCTGATAGCCTTGATTCTACACAACAGCTCTAGCTCGCATTTTTCATGAAAGCAAGTTTTTCTTAGTACTGCCATGCAAATTTTACTCCCTTCCTCTTGAACAGTTTTTCAAATTCCGTTGGATGCCGCTTCCTTTTTTTAAATGAACCGAAAGCACAAAAGTCCTTTGGTGAAGCCTAGAGGGATTTTACACGTATTTAATCAAATAAGATAAGCACACACACAAACTTTAATCCTGTTTCTAATTCTTTCTTTTCTAAATAAGCAGCAGTTGACTTAGACGTGTGACTAGAGGCTTTGTCCATATGAAGCTCAACTCTATCAATGTCCTTTCCATATAAAGTTGTAATTTCTTTTTCAAAAATTGATACTAAAATATTTTGTTTATAGTGAATTTTGACTTCACTTCAGACTTTTTTTCTTTTTACCATTATTAGATTATAGATCTTCTTTTACTACACAGTCACACTTAAATATACCAATACCTCATTGAGTGTTACCACTCATTTTCATTTTTCAGCAGCTAAGTGATTTTTACATAATTTTCTACAATTTGCTTTTCTTTCAGCATTACATGTATATATATAACATATATATACATATATATACATATATATATATACATATCTATCTATATATATCTATATATATACATATATATATACATATATATATATATATATATATATATATATATATATATATATATAGACAGATAGATAGATAGATAGATCATGAATCGTTTGGATTGACATGGCATTGGTGATGTTATGAGCAATATATGGATGTTGTAATTGATATATTAAATATGAAAAGTCGTTCTATAAGATATGGATTGAATTCTTGATAGGATGCTCTTTGGTGAGATTTTAATGATTTACGCTATTCATTTATGAATATACTGGGTTTTTAATTTGAAAATTCGGTTTTTAGATATTTTTTAATTTGAACTTTGGGATTTTTTCAGTTTGAACTGTCGGATTTTTTAGTTTGAACTTTTGGAATTTTTAGTTTGAACTTTCGGATTTTTTAGTTTGAACTTTCGGATTTTTTGTTTGAACTTTCGAATTTTTTAGTTAACTTTCGGATTTTTTTAGCTGCAACATTCAGATTTTTTAGTTTGAACTTTTTGATTTCAGATATTTTTTAATTTGAACTTTCAGATCTCAAATATTTTTTAATTTGAACTTTCGGATCTCAAATATTTTTTATACATATACAACTATTTGTTCTACCTATATAACTATTTTAAAGATGGGTGCATCATTTTAAGTGTTTAATGGTTCACTTATATTATGCACTAAATTGTTTTTAAATTTTAATATTTTAATGTTGTAATATCTTTCAGAATGCGATGGAGAATAGTTTAATTATTCAAGTAAAATGGTTTAATTTTAAATTTTAAATTTTTAAATTTTAAATTTTTTAAATATGGATATTTTCCAATTAACTTACCAAGTTGCAATAGGGGGAAGGTTGGCGCCATCAAACTACTTTAACCCCACTTATCGGTCTCCAGTCCGAGATTGCACTTTATTATTTTACAAATTTTTATTTTATTTTATAATTTTTTAATTTTGTTTGAAAACGATGGAATTTTATCTTTTATATTCGCCATTGAGATTTTGAAATGGGATTTAGTATTATAAGATTCATATATTTCAATTTTTCAATTGATTGCTGTGATTGATTTTATATATTTAAATATATATATATATATATATAAATCTATCTATATATATATATATAAATCTATATATATATATAAATCTATCAATATATATATATATAAATCTATATATATATATATATATAAAATCTATATATATATATATATATATATAATATATATATATATATATATATATATATATATATATATATATATATATAATATATATATATATATATATATAAATCTATATATATATATATAAATCTATATATATATATATATATAAATCTATATATATATATATATATAAAACTATCTATATATATATATATAAATCTATATATATATATATATATAAAGCTATATATATATATATAAATCTATATATATATATATAAATCTATATATATATATATAAATCTATATATATATATAAATCTATATATATATATAAATCTATATATATATATATATAAAATCTATATATATATAAAATCTATATATATATATATAAATCTATATATATATATATAAATCTATATATATATAAATCTATATATATATAAATCTATATATATATATATATATATATATATATATATATATATAAATCTATATATATATATATAAATAAATCTATATATATATATAAAATCTATATATATATATATATATAAATCTATATATATATATATATATATAAATCTATATATATATATATATATATATATAAAAATCTATATATATATATATAAATCTCTATATGTATATAAATCTATATATATAAATCTCTATATGTATATAAATCTATATATATATATATATATATATATATATATATATATATATATATATTAGGTTCTACAACCACGTGCTGTATTAGGCTTATATTTTGAACTTGAGTTTTTTTTTCCTATTATGTCGAAAAATTTCTGCTGTACTGGGAAGGTGGACCCATAAAGCATTGCTAACCCTAATTCGCTGGCCTAATTCAGCGATAGCGTTAGAAATCATAATAGGTCTCCAGTTTAGTCCTATGACTTTTTGTATCTACTTTTGTTGTGTTTGCTGAATTCCAATTTCTTACTTCTTTAGTACTGTGATTTCCAGTTATTCTTCACTTTTATTTTATTATACTATATATCTATCTATATCTATCTATCTATCTATATATATATATATATATATAAAGGGTGTTTTTTTAGAGGTATAGAACTTTAAATTGCAATAAAATAACGATGTATTATTCGATTGACATGAGTTTTTTTTATTCGAAAGATAATCTTGTGGCATTACATTTTAAATATGATTTCTGGCATATGACTGCCACGACTGGGTCGGATGTAGTCCAATGTGGACGTCCAATTTTCGATGACTTTTTCCAACATTTGTGGCCGTATATCGGCAATAACACGACGAATGTTGTCTTCCAAATGGTCAATCGTTTGTGGTTTATCCGCATAGACCAATGACTTCACATAGCCCCACAGAAAATAGTCTAGCGGTGTTAAATCACAAGATCTTGGAGGCCAATTCACAGGTCCAAAACGTGAAATTAGGCGGTCAGTAAACGTCTTTCAATAAATCGATTGTGGCACGAGCTGTGTGACATGTTGCGCCCTCTTGTTCGAACCACAGCTCCTGGACCTCATGATTGTTCAATTCAGGAATGAAAAAGTTAGTAATCATGGCTCTATACCGATCACCATTGACTGTAACTTTGTGGCCATCATTGTTTTGGAAGAAGTACGGACCAATGATTCCACCAGCCCATAAAGCGCACCAAACAGTCAGTTTTTCTGGATGTAACGGTGTTTCGACATACTCTTGTGGATCAGCTTCACTCCAAATGCGGCAGTTTTGTTTGTTGACGTAGCCATTCAACCAGAAGTGCGCTTCATCGCTAAACAAAATTCGCTTATGAAAATCGGGAACAACGGCAATCTCGTTTTGGGCCCATTCGACGAATCTACGCCTGGCTTGATGATCGTTTTGATGAATTGCCAAACCAAACTGAGAATAAATCACTAGACAGCTGTTAAATCGGTCGCCATCTTGGAAAGTAATGCCAACTTAAACTTCTATACCTGGAAAAAAAACACTCTTATATCTATCTATCTATATATATATATATATATGTATGTATATATCTATATATATCTATATATATCTATGTATGTATATATATATACATATTTATATGTACATATATACATATATATATGTATATATATACATATATATATATATGTATATACATATATATATATGCATATATGTATATATATATATACGTATATGTATATAAATGTATATATAATTACATATATGTATATATATATACGTATATGTATATATATATGTATATATAATATACATATACATATGTATATATAATATATATATATATATATATATGTATATATATATGTATATATATATATATATATGTATATATATGTATATATATATATATATATGTGTGTGTGTGTGTGTATATATATGTAACCAATATAAAAACGTTATATTGGACGTTAAAAAGTTGTTGTGGACACTAAAAGATATCCTACTAAGTACCAAATTAAGAAAGAAATACAATATTTAAAGCTATGTAGAGAGTTTTATTAAGAGTACCAAGACTTTTGTGGAGTAATTTTTAGTAGCTTTTTGATTATTAATTTTTAAAAATAATAGTTATACAATTTTTAAAAATTAATTATATCATCCCATTAAGAAAAAAGTTGCAGGTATCATTAAAAAAATTATAATTCCTATATATATTAATTTTTATTAGTCGAAAACTTTAAATTTTATTGGAAATTACAAGTGAACGAACATTTTTGTGGTCCACTGTATAAAGGATGATTACAATTGAAGATGCAATTTCTAAACGATCTAACTTTAAAACTACCAGGTAGAAGGACTTGATATTTTAGCAAAACAATCGCGGGAGATAGTGGAATTTTGTTCGGCGAGGAGAAAATAGTTTTTAAATATACAGATAGGTGGTGCTGTCAGGGTGGATGCTTGTAAATTACTAAAACGTGGCATGCACACTAGGGTTTCTTCCCTGAGAAATCGTAAGACTTTAATACTTTTTGTATTCCCGGGAACGGCACGTATAAATATTGAGGTACAGTCGACTCTCGCTAATTCAAACCTTCGATAATACGAACCTCTTACTAATTCGAAGTATATGCCCACCCCAGTGCCGGTTTATCCGTTAGGCGTTTGGAGCGGTCGCCCAGGGGTGAATGATTTTAACGTATGGGATCGTTACTCCACCAAAACAATTTTCAATTATTGATTATTACAGTCAAACCTGTTTTCATGCAGTTGATAGGGACCGCATAGGTAGGAAGCAGCTGCTGGTCTCTTATTTCATACATGATGGAATCAAAAGCAGTCACCTTCAAACAGAGCGTTCACCACGTTCCCCCGACTTTAACCCCGTAAGATTTTCGGCTTTGGAGATACTTGAAGGAAGTTGATTGAAGTGGGTGTATTACCAATCTGGTTTACTTGAAAGCAAGGGTCATACAGCAAACTCATAGCACATATACCGTGAGGCACCTACCCTTGGGTGCCCCATTTCTACATTATCTACGCGACCTGTATCCATAGGAAAGAACGAAGAATCACGCAAATCTGTCATCTTAATATTTGTTTATTAAGATCTTAACTTAAACACTATATACGATAATAATAATAATCAAATTAAGCAAATCTGGAGTGAGAAGACACATTTCGTATTACCAAATAATCGCGTAATTGACAACTGTATCCAACTTTACAGATTACCTATAATCTCATTAATACACTCAGTTTCCTTATATCTTAATTTAAGACCCTTACCGCTATATAATAGGTAACAGCTATTCTCTTGGTCCTAACTGACGTGACTTTACTCCTTGTGAAATGGTATCCACCTTTAGCTTGAATACACAGGTACGGGTAGGTTAATTCTTGAACTTGTAATTTCCTCAAAATTTAACTTAATCGCTTCTAATCATAAGCATAGACCTCATATAGAAACTCACATAGCCACACCACGAACGCTTAACTTCTACTATATATAAGATTCCTAATCTGCATTCTCACGTTCTTCATTTCGAGTTGGTTGGAAAGAATTGCCATTCTGGCCCCAAAGAGCCCCAAGAGGACATTAAATGGAAATCGTGATGAAAGCCCGTCACAACGCTCAATCTGCCGTTCCAACTAATAGCGGAACAAGGCGGAGAGCATATACAGCCATTGATGCGTTAATCATCCGTGTGATGTTTACTTCATAAAGCCCCTCTTTTACTCTTGTCACTATCACTATTTTCACAGAAAACATGAACTGTGGTGTTTTCGTAGGTAGAAATGTCATTAACTCTTGGAATCTATGGTTTCCTTTCAGTTAATAATATTCCAGTGTTTGACGAATCTTTTATTGCCTTTCCCCTGACAGCGACGTCTATTCGACCATTTTGGTACTGTTTCTTTTTTCGTCACCAAACAAATTTTTATTGCCTCACAATTGTTCTGATAAAGTAAAGTTAGTTCTGATCAACTAACTGATATACACTGGCCTCAAAAAGTTAAGGTACAACATGTTTTTCGAAGCTCACCATAAAAAAAATGGCAGTAACAATAAAATGCATAGTTTACATGAATGATAATAACGAACTTTAAAAACATTAATGCAAAAACGATTGCTACAACTTTTATTTTATAGAAAAGAACGTATATTTATGAGTGAGAGAAAAATATGCAAATATCAAGCTTTCGTATTTTTGTGTGTAAGTTGTGTTGATTTTCAACAGTTGTTGGCAGTTTCGGTGACAATAGTCAATAGAGTTTAGAAAATGTCTCAGAGACGTCGTTTACCCAATTCGTTAAGGTGGCGGGCAGTTGGATGGATGGAAATGGGATTGTCGCAGGCTGATGCTGCTAGTCGTCTCAGTGTGTCTCGTAGTGTTGTTCAGCGACTTTGGGATCAATACCAATCCGAAGATTCTGTGTCCAGAAGACCTGTTCCAGGCCAACCACGAGCTACAACACCTGCAGAAGACCGTTTTCTAGCTCTTTCGGCACGAAGGACAAGAACCACTACTGTGCCGCAGCTCGTTGCAGACCACTTTCAAGCATCAGGAAGAAGAATCTCCGCTACTAAGGTGCGAAATCGTCTTCACAATGCAGGTCTGTATGCAAGAAGACCAGTTGTGTGCGTTCCCCTCAACGGACGACAGCGAAGGAACCGCTTATGCTGGGCAAGAGAACATGTTTCTTGGACGCAGCAACAATGGGCTTCTGTGCTGTTCACAGACGAGTCCAGATTTACAATGGAGAGTGATTCAGGGCGTCTACTGATCTTGAGGGAACAGCGCACTAGATACCATCAATCCAACACTGTTGAAAGACACAGTTACAGAGGTGGTGGAATCCTGGTTTGGGCAGGGATCTCGCTCGGTGGCCACACTGACCTGCATGTGTTCCATGGAGGAACCGTAACTGGTCTTAGATATCGGGATGAGATCCTTGATCCATATGTCCGCCCATATGCTGCTGCTATTGGTAACGACTTCATTCTGATGGATGATAATGCACGACCTCACCGAGCTCGGATTGTGGAGGAGTATCTGGAGGATCACGGTTTGGAACGAATGGAATGGCCAGCTCGATCTCCAGACCTGAATCCGATAGAACATCTTTAGGACTATCTTGGCAGAGAGGTTGCTGCTTTAAATCCTCCTCCAAGGTCGTTACATGAGCTGAAACAAGGCTTACTCTGTGTCTGGTCTTCGCTTCCTATTCCGGTGTCCGACAACTTAATAAACAGCATGGGAAATCGATGCCGCCAATGCATTCAAGTTAGGGGTGGACACATTCCTTATTAGAACCCATTTTTGTATTGTTTTTATGCCATTTTACCACATAACACTGTGATGTGCTGTTTTCTCCAAGAATGGACTTTTCCGCAGAGATTGCTTTTTTTGTTATAAATCGTTTTTGCAATACACTTATACACATTTCTATGACGCATTCAATAAAAAACTATTTAAGGCACATATCCTCCAAATTTTTTGTTTCTACATTCATTCATTTGCAAATTAGACACAAAAACCCGGTTGTACCTTAACTTTTTGAGGCCAGTGTATTTAAAGTTACAGTTTTTTGAAATCGCAACATTAATCATTATCGCCCCTAATATATATTATACATATTGTTACAAATTTTGTGTAAAATAGTGCAAATAACTTGTATTTGGATGTGTAATACGTTTATATTACTCTAAGTTTTATTTAATTTACGTTAAAAGTGTAATATTCGTAAGCAACGCTGTCCCGTAAGTTATAATGGCGATTCAATGAGAGCTTGGCTGAATCCTGGTGATAGAGCCTAGTTGGTATAATTTTTGGTGACCAAGTTGGCGACCATTTTTGGCGAGTTCGGGTTCCTCTGGATTCTTCTGGAAAGTAGTGGAGAAATTCAAAATTTCACGATCTATGACGCAAACGGATCTTTCTCGAAAGATCCGCGTTGGATATAAATAGGAAAACACTCGATGAGCTGAGTAGTTTGATTTTGACTAACGATAAGTTTGTCTTGTTTTGATTAGAGATTAGTAGTCTGGTTTTGACTAGCAATTAGTAGACTTGCCTTGACCATGATTACCGATTAGCTCGGCTTAGGATGAGAGGTACTTGTGAATAATCTTTTGCATACGTGTATTTTAGACACTGATAATTCTGTCTGAGCGCTGTAGAAGGTGTGAAGACCTTCTGAGAATTATTCTATGAATATTGCTACTGCATCCTGTATTTCAAGGATTGGATTTTCTAATAAATTTTCATCGCTTTTAAAGCAGTGCTTCTAAAACTGCCAATGTTTGCGACCCAATATTCAATCATAATTTGCATCCCACCCCCTCCATACAATATCCATTTATTAAATTCAATAATACTATGACGTTAAACATACTATACGACTTATTTCTCTTGAACCCTCAGCGTACATAAACGTCTCGCTCTACCACTGTGTTTATTGCCCTCAGACGTATATATACGTCTTTCCGAAGTTATATCTTTTCTGTGAACTGCTATCGATAAAATTATTCCGAAGGCTTTAGAAAGCAATAAAACGACCTTGACAGTGTTTGCGAAGGATTCATTTATTCCAGAGGATTTGATTATTTATTCCTTTTCTACCACCCACACCCTCAATACACTACATACGCTAACCTGCGTGCTAAAAGGGGCCATTGGAGAACGAATCGCATAACTTTTAATCGGCATTTAAGAGATTAATTATAAACCTTACAAATTACAAGATAGGTGTTAATGTTGGTATATAATTTTACATGACAAATCCATAGGGGGCAACTGGTCATTATTAAACTTGACCTTAACTTAGTATTGTTAAGTTAATTATAAACTAGATTGTGCACACTACTAATACATTTATAAGTGTAGTAAATGAGTATTTTATTTTTTATTATGCCAGAATGTATTTGTTTGTTTACTTTCAATAAGTTAATACTTTAAAAGAATTTTTTTTCAACTTATCAAGAGGTCGCGCTTCCCTCGCAGGGTTATGACACCCCCTAGGGGGGGCGCCCCACAGTTTGAGAAACACTGCTTTTAAGGTATCCGACTACGTTCGAAACCGTGATTTTAAAAAAGCGCATAAATGGATAATTTTCATGATATTTAGTGTCGCTTAGATTAGAATACACGTATAAAATTGCTTTAAGAACATTTTGACAAAAAAAAATATTTAAATACAATATTCTGGCAAAAAAATTAACTTGAACTTAGAATAATCTTTTTTTAAAATGTTCTCCTTTTATAAAAAATGCTTGTAAAATAATAATATTTTTCTTATGTAAAGTAAAGACTTCCCCAGAGAGTCTGAACTATTCTTTTTTTTTGAAAAATTCACGTTATTTTCTCACAGAGTTACATCCCACTGAAATAATTATCAGCGTGTTTTTCTTAAAATTTCTCCCCTCTGTTGTCGTAAAACATGTACAAACAGGGCCGATCCTAGGGTATCGGCCGCACTCGTGCAAACACCTAATGTGCCGCCCCTCTAGAGAATTTTTTCATATTTTGACTAATATTTAACGTTGACATCATCTACTTATATAAAAATAAAACACATTAATAATAATTCAAATAAAATTTGAAGTGCAGAACTTCCTCTTTTGGACAGGTAATGAGTTATAATAGCGACAAAATGCTTTAACAAAATAATAAACTAACAAAAATATAACCTTTAAAATAAAAATAAACATTTTATAGTTATGAATGCAAAACAACAGAATTTACTCAAAAAATACAATCTAATAAAAATAAATATACTAAGGCACAAATCTCGTGAAACGAAAAGTATATAAATCAGTCCTTCTACTAAGACTAAGTTATAAACTATACCGTAAAATCCGGTGTATAACGCGCACTTTTAACTCATAAAATAACATTGAAATTTACGTTTGCGCGTCATACGCCGGGTATAAAAATGAGAGCTATAAAAATACAAAAAAAAAAAAAAAAAAGATGAGCATAGAAAAAGATCAGACTTTTACATATTCCGAAATATTGTTTCTGGGAAAGAAATAACATTCGTTATGAACTTTTCGAAGGTTGTAATTCTGAAAGTACACTAGTTTTACTAAAGCTTGTAATAATATTCGAATAAAGGACTTCAAAACTCAAGATCATTGCGCACCTGCATTTCAGGTTTCTGAGTAAAAAAGGGTGTGCGTGTTATACGGTGAATATGTGTAGGGGCACACACACACGTTATACGCCAGATTTTACTGTAACTATAAAATAACTTTTCTGGCTTTCTGAGAAGCAAAAATTTGCTAATAGTTTCGGTTAAATCAGTTTTTTCTGAGATTTCGGATTCAATTGAGACTATGGCCAAATCTGAAAGCCATTCTTGTGTCATAATATTTCTCAAGAAATTTTTAATGATTTTTAATTTACTGAAATTTTTTTCATCGGAAGCTACAGAAACAGGTTAGGTTAAAACAATTCTTAATATTAGAGTGAAATTGGGAATAAGATCATTTTTCAATATAATTTCTAATATCTCAGTTGGCTGTTTTTTACCATGAAAAATATCTTTGAATGAAGTTATTAAACTGAAGAGCTGTATACCGTCTATATATCTTGTTTTGGAATTTCTTTTTTATTTTCTCTTATTGTTCCAGCAATAAGTTTTTTTCTTTTCAAAAATTCATCTGAAAGTGGATGTGTACCAGTTGTCTCCTTTAAAGTCACGTTCTTCCCAAATGTTTATGTGTCTATACATATAAAAAACATGTATTTATATAACTGTGTCTTCCTCTTCTAAATCTGGATCGATTTCAGTGGAGAAATCATACTTGCTGTTATATTATTAATCATTTGATTCTTCCTCATCATAATCACAAACAGAATTTTTTCATTCAAAAATACTGTTGTACTATATATATCTGTTAAATACTGTATCTATTAAATTACTCAAATATTACATTTCTTCATCATAACTACAATAATTCGCCATAGTATAAGGCAGATTTAAAACGTGATCATGCACGCAGATCGCATTAGAATCCACGCGCAAGGTACGACATACCCGAAGAGGCGGTATTCAAAAATATATATTTAGAATTCGCCTACAAGCTAAGGCCCCTCAAAGGATATGACCTAAAAGTCAGCTACACGAGAAACTATCAATTTTCCAAAAAAGGTTTAGAAGGAGCGTTAAAAAAAGGTTGACGGTGGGTATGACATACCCTGCGCATGCAGTGTAAAACTGAGAAAGCTCTCTGACCTGATGCATTCTATATCGATATAGTTAAAAATATTTTTAAAAGTATCTCTACATTAAGGAAAGTCGAGACCATATTTCTTTTGCAACTTCGATGCTTGCACAAAGCCTGGGGTCTTTGCGAGGGACGATTTCCGATTCCGAGTCATAATTTATTTCTCTGTAGAAGAGTGGAAGGAATTTCTGTGAATGCTTGAAAATAAAGTTATAAATTTTGGATTAAAAATAATCAAGTTCTTTTTTAATCGAATCTAAATTTTCAAACTTTTTAAAGTTTTTTATTTATTATTACAAAATGTAATTTTTTTCCATGAAATATTTAGAAAATTAAAATAATAATCTTAAGTTTTTTAATTTTTTTCCCTAACTCTCAAAAAATTACATTTCATCTTTTTTTCAAATTTTCTGACCGAATTATGAAATTTCTGGATTTATTACAAACATATTTTGTTTAATTAATTGTTTGTTTAAACATATTAGTTTCATTTCTAGAACAAAACATAGCTTGGCTTCAAAGTTATTAAAATATCTTTACCAAAAGTAAGTTTTCAAAAATTCTAAGGTTTTTTTTAAATAAAAAACTACAAACACAATCACAATACTCTGAATTTGTAAAGTTTCCTTTTATAGTTTCTAAATATAAGTTAATAAAACATTAATATTATTATTATACTTGTTTGTTGGTTTTTTCAAATATCTTAATACTTTGAGACTAAACAGAACAATAAAACATTTCTAGAGAGAGAATAAATTAAAATTTCTAAAATAACTCAAAACTTTTTGACAAAAGCCACAATATCACAAAAGAAATCTAATTTTTTTATTAAATTTGTATCTTAATTACATTAAAAATACTCAAGATTATACAACCTTGCTTCTAATTGAATAATTTTTCACATTTCTTTTTTGTTTGAAATCACTTATCTACTTTATAAATTGTGTTTATCATATTTTTGTTTCTGTAATACATTCTGCTATCACTTTAATTAAATAGTTTTATACTACACTAGGAGCAACTAAACAAATATTACCTACATTTTTCAACATTTATTATTGTTCTGTAAAAATAAAGATTTCATTAAATGCTTTTTTACAAGAAATTTCTGCAATAGTTTTGACATTCTTAATGTCGTCTTTTTTAAAGATTTTAAATATTGCTAAAGATTGTTAAAGATGAATTGGATTAACTTTATTAGAAGCATACAGAATGCTATACAAGATTTTAAAGAATTTAATTGTGTGTATAATGTGTATAATTAATATGTTATTGTAATTAATTATACATATAATTAATGTAATTATGTGTATAATTAATTATACACATAATTAGTTATTAGTTAGCATTAAATATTCTTTCAAATTCTCTAGGCAAAAGATCTTAAGGGGGCATAGTACCTTGCGAGAGCCAAAATTGTTCGTTGTCATATACATGTTACGATTCATCATAAGTTAACAAATTTTGCTAATTTTGATCTGAATTTTATATATTATCTATAACAATGTATAAACTTTAAGAAAACTAGAGAAATTTTGTTCTTTAATAAATACAAAATTTTAAAAAAGAAGATAAATATATATATACCAAATTGTAAAAAAAAATATTACTTACCTCCTGTTCCCGCAAGATAATTTTTAAATTATACACTTTAGAATCTCAATTTTTGCATTAAATTGAATTTAAATGTAACCTTTATTCTGTATACCACTTAATTGAAAAGTATCTTATATTTTTTTTTTAATATTTTTTAAAATTAAAAAATTCATAAAAAATATTTTTTTTAAAAATTTCAATTTTTATACAGTTGCAAATCAAAATGTATTAAACCATAAAACATAATTATGGCATACAGAATTAAGATCTATGACTAGAATATGCATGCCAATTTTTGTAGCTCTAGAGTAAAAACTTTTTTACAATCTTGCGGGAAAGTGTAAAAAATTGAAACTGAGAAAATCAAGTTTAAAGAATGACATTTCAATATTTCAAATAAAACTTAATACATAATATTTAAAATGATCCTGCTTCATATGTAGGACCTTCTAGTTCTGCAAAATGCTCATTTGTGGCTTTTTTTCTCATTCTGCTAGCCCTACGGGCCTCTAATGTATATGATTTTGATTTAATTTCGGCATTTTTTATGCGTGCATAATTGGCCTTAAAGGCAGAGGTAACAGTAAAATGTTCTATTTTAAAGCCAAGAGCTTTCATTATCTTTATACGTCCCGTCATTCCCTCATTAAACATCACTATAGCCTCATTTACTGCTATGTCTACAATATTTTTAGATGACCCACACAGAAGTTTTGGGGCAGTACTTCCAAACAGTCGAGTTGAACGACTCATTAGCGTTTTGTGTTTTACCCCCCACACATTTTTTCAGCAATTTTGGTGCAGATAGTTCTGCTATTATAGGCTTTATTTCATCCATTACGGCAATTGGTACAATATTTATATATATATATATATATATATATATATATATTTTGCCGACCTCGAGCAGCGGAGTGTGACAGACTGGAGACGTGTCATCTTCAGTGATGAATCGATTCAGTCTCGGTGCTATGTCTGGATATATATATCGCCCAGGTGCCCTTTATCGATATATATCATAAGTGATCTAATTGAATATGTATATATATATATATGTTTGAATAAAGAAGCACTATTCGTAGCAACTGCCTTTTGATATTTGCACCACGAATTATCACCAATTGGGCAGAAGTGATGCATAGGTTCCTCATCAGTGGACCTATAATGACAATAAATTGCCCATATGGCCTGACGCTATCACTAACGGAGCTATTATCTGTCTAATAGCATTGACATAATAGGTGGTAATTGTATCGATGAATTTATCAGTCAGACGATTTTTACTGCTGATACTCTTACCGTCTGATAATTTTTTGCCACGATTCATTGTTTTTAATTTTCGCAGTCTAGCACCCAAACGCTTTTGTATGTGGCCAACACATTCAACTTTTTCGATAGAATATGGTGCTGTCCTTTGAAGCTCTGGGAAGGTTTTTGTGTCCCCATCGCCGATACAATTAATATGTTTCGCATTTCGTTGTGGCACCGATCTTTGAAATATTTCCTTCATCCCGTCTACTTTCATTTTACTGGAAGAACCAATATGGTTCTTTACACAGTGTGGTTGATGTTTCAATTTCCACTCTTCATATGAATGTCCAGATTTTGGACCTCGCCATTTTGCACATCCTTTACAATATGAAGAGAGAACAGCAACATCAATCACTTTCCCTGTAACATCTCCAATGACACTACAAACACCAATACGGGAAGTGTGTCCACGTGTTTTCCACGTACCGTCACCACTGACACAGATTTCATTACTTCCAGAAGCTGATACTTCTTCTTTCGCAGCATTTTTCATGGAGTCGTCTGCTACTTCACGACTGGCCAAATTTATTTTTCGCATTATCCTTTCATATGACTTTTGTGATACTGGGGATGGCAAATCCATTGCTGTGCAAAAATTCTTTATTCCACAAAAACCCAATCCTACTGTACGCATAGCATAGGTTATTCGTGTATTAACTTCATAGTCCTTACTTGAAGCAATAACTGAGGAACTTTTAAAAGTGGTCAATGTACTGCATGAGTAGCATTCAACATAAAACTCAGATACCAATCCATACAAAATCTTTTCTTTTAGAACTACTTAAGTATTGCAGTTAGGACATATTAAATATTTGGATAGTTCAGATAATAAAATATCAATGTTTATCATTCTATATCCATTAGATTGATAGGAATTTCTTACTTCCTTGTCAAGATAATTTTCTTTGCACAATTTCTTAGCGGAAGCAGATATGCAGTCAACAGCAAGCGTATCTGATACATTTCGAGTGTATTGATTCGCATGAAAACGCTTTCGTTTTCGGCGATAGTCACTGCCTCTACGTTGAGCTTTACTGGACATTTTTTACTAATTAAAAAGATGCAAAAAAAAAACTTCAATCAACAAAAATTTAAAAAGCATACGAATTACGAGAATAACGAGATAACACTCAATAAAGCAGCAGTAAACAGTATGAAATACAAATGTAAGCAAGCAATACTTCGAACTAGGGCAGTGCTGAGTTGCAAAATTCCTTCTCTCATTAAAAATAGATAAAATTAAAAATTAGCAACAACTGGGGAGAAAATAATTTCAATAACACCATCGATTTCAAAACCGAAACTAACGAACATGGTTTGTTTACATTGGATTTAAATGGACAATCCAGTGCTGACGTTTGACATTTTTTGTTGCTATTGCCGTACTTTTGGTCCGATTTTGACGCGGTTTGTTTTAAAATGCTCCTAACAGTCTGTATTAATTTTTAAAAATATTTTTGAAAAATGGATTATTTTGCCGTTTAAAGGTACTATGACTCTTAATCAAGAAGGTATCGGGCAAATCACTCTTAAAATAGCAATAAATACAAAAAGAAAAAAGAATTTGTGCTTTTCAAATTCAATCTTACAAAATAATGGTTTTCTTAGCAGTCTTAAAGTATATTAGAAAAATTATGTGTTTATTTCACACGTTACCTCAATAAAAAAACAAAAAATGTGTGTATATCTTTAATTAAACTTAACATACTTTATTTTTTGAAAATTCTTTTCACACACACACACAGTTTTAAGCAATTTAAATTAAATATTTAGAAACTATAGATTGTTTCATTTATTACTAAACAAAATTATCGTAATACACACGTTATGATTACAAACAAAATCATCAAAATAAATATAACTATGTTTTATTTCAATTTCGCGCTAATGTTAGTATCCTTTTAAGTATGGTAAATAATTAATGAATGTACTCAAAGGGTCATTCGGAAGTCAAATTGACGCAAAATTTCCTCAGTTTTCTTCGAAAATAGGTCTTTTTTTTATCTGAGGGTCATTCTGCCCCATTCATTTCATTCGTCCTTAAGCATGTCATTAATTTTGATCGTGCTTTTCATTACTTTTGTCCGATTTGTCGAAATTCTTCCTTAACGCCCCTCCCTCTTCCCCTATGGAACCAGCGATGAGAACTCATGAATACCCGTTAAAAAAATAATTAACTATAGACTTGGAGGGCGAAAGAAGATTTCTGGCGCTTTTGGGCCAGAACTTCCTCGGAACGGGAAGCAAATCCCTTGCTGACTGAATTTTCATTCGGTCTTTTGGTTGTTACAGAAATAAAAGAGAACCGGGATAAATAAAATCTAATATTCTCTTTCACTGGACCACTTCTGAAAAAAATTCAAACTGCCAAGCCCTAGTGTAGCTTCTTAGTGCGACATTTATTACAGTCAATCAATCAATAGATAAACGGGATGTTTTCATTTACTAGCAAATAACATTCTGAATGTATTTTTCCCATCCCAAGTGTTATCTGTATTTCACTTCAAACGAACTTTTTGTCGAACCGCTTTGAATGAGAAGTTTTGCATGCTTTCTGACCACATACCACTCCTTGTTTTCTCATTATTTCGAGTAACTTTACCAGCTTTTAAACTTTTTAATAGTAGAACCGGAAATTCAGAATTCACACGGAAATATTTATATCATTTGAAGCCAGAGACATACTATTTTATGAACGTAGAAAGGAACTCTTAATATAAGCATCAATTACAATTTACGACTTTTTGCTTACACACGTCCGGAGCCCCTGTAGCTAGGAAGCCTATATCATTGATACTGGCCCCCTGATAAGACAGGCTACACCCTCATGAGAAGGAATGTTCCTCGGAATTTAAAATCCATTCTTATTTTTCTCGAACTATGTTATGCTATCGGGAAATTGAGACTTATTTTGATTTTTCAATAACTATTAAAAATTCAGCATAATTATTCAACTTATAAATTTTATTTTGAGAAATTTACAAAAAAAATTGCTTGATCGAAAGAATTATAGGCGGCCTGCGGCCGCCCGCGTGCGGAGCACGCGTTGCACACCTGCCGGATCGGCCCTGTGTATAAACCCACTTCTGAGCTATGTATTTCGAAAATTCTAGTTGAGCCTCTGTACAGAGGTTTAAGCTATATACAGGCAAAATATTATAATAGAAGGACCCATTTTCAAAATATTCTCTGAATTCAATTTCTTACTTTTTTTGCACTGTAGGTTCTAGTATTTCTTCACTTTTTTATTATACTGTATATATATATATATATATATATTTTCATATTCTATATAATTTCTTACTTTTTTAGCACTGTAGGTTCTATATTTCTTCACTTTTTTATATATATATATATATATATATATATATATATATATTATAATACTCTACTTGAGACACTAAAAAGGATTTGAATACCATTGATTAAAATAATATATTAAATTTTTGGAAATAACAAAGCGATGAATAGTATGCTAGTGTATTACAAACAATGCGAAGTGAAAACTGCTTTATAAAAAAAAATGGGCTTATATTTATATGCATATTCTAAGAAAAGGGGAAAAAATTCCTATTATTTTTTTAAATGGCGTAAAATATTTTGAGAGAAAAATAAAACGCAAGAGGAAAAGAAATAAAAGCACATATTTTCTTACTATGCATAAAAGTACAAAAATCGAATTTTACGAAACAGTCTTAATCTGTATACACAGTGGTACAAACAATTGAAAATACACCTTACTTTTACTTGATAAATCCAAATTTCAATAGAAATAACACATTGACTGGAAGTGCAAACGTGTTTTTTTATTTTCACACGTAACAAAAGGGTTAATTTACATTAAAAATAACGAAAATCAACAAAAAAAATATCTAAAATTAAAAATTTCACAAGTATTTGAAATAAACATAGGCAGATCTTTATCTCAAAAAATTTAGGATACACCAATGAAATTTGTGTGACATATCACATACAAAGACAGTGTCAATATTTGGTTGCATGTCCTTTGGCCTTTAAAATTTCTTCCAAACGTCTTGGTACCGATTCGACCAATTTTTTGGTGGTATCTGGAGATATTTTATTCCATTCTTCATGTTACATATGCTTTAAATGGGCTTTGTTCCCAATTTGGTGTTTTTGGATCACTGTTTTGAGTGTGGACCACAAATTTTCTATGACATTGATGTCAGGGGACTGTGGTGGTGCGTGCAATTGCTATTTACAATGAAAAAGACACCCCATTTTGACATTACGTGCCGTATGTTTGGCGTCGTTGTCTTGCTGGAAAATAAAATTTCCATCTAAACCCAATTTTTTTTAACTTTCTTTAAGATTGCTGTTGAGTATATCTATATAAAGCTTATGATCCATTATGCCATCTATAAAAACTAAATTTCCAATCCCATTTGAAGCCATACAACCCCAAACCATGACGGAGCCACCACCATGTTTAACTGTAGGACTTAAATTTTTTGGATCCAAAGCGGTGTTCGGCTTTCTCCAAACGGTGCGACGGCCATCACTTCCAAAAATGTTGAATTTACTTTCGTCATTAAATATAACTTTCTTCCGAAAGTTATCTGTCTTCTATTGATGAGTTTTTGCAAACTCCAAACGCTTTTTCTGATTTTGTAAGCTTATGAAAGGTTTCTTTCTAGATATTCGGCTGCTATATCCAGCATGTATAATCACATTTCTCACAGTTTCAGCACTTACACTTCTGTCCATTATTCGAGAAGTTTCTGCAGCTAGTTTCACTGCACTTAGTTTAGGATCAATCTTTATATCTTTCAAAACTTTCCTTTTGGCTACATCACTCAAAATACTTTTCCTTCCTCTTCCACTTTTATTTTCAATTAATTCATCGCTTTTAAATCATCCAATAATTTTCCAGACACACGAGTGGCTGGCTGCTACCGACAATTTTAGTTATTTCACGATAAGATTTTCCATTCTTAAATTACCTTAATATAAATTTTCTTACATCAATACTAATCTCTCTCCGAGGACCCATTTCCCATTTAAAATTGCGACTTTAAATTCACATAACCAACTTCAAAAGACAAAAGTAGCAGTCGAAAAAGTTTAAGAAAAACTAAACTAAACTAAAATTAGATGGAACGCGGGCAACGGCGCGACAGCGCCTTTTCCCAGAAGGGTGGGAGGAAAAGTGAAACCATATGACGGAATGCGGATCTAATCAAGAGATCTCCCCGACAAAACGGGGAGGGAGGACGTACCCCGAAACTCGGAATGCTCTATCGAAGCAGAGCGCCGGCGGGGGGAGGGGAAGAAGGCAGGAAGGAACGCGGGACGGCCGAAGGCTGTGACTCAAAGGCGGTGACTTATCACCCAAGAACCCAAAATAAAATGACGCAGTGCAGTGCAGCTAATATTTGTTTTGAGAGTGTGAAAAGAGTGTTTAATTGTTGAGTTATGGAGGGCGGAGCGGGTTTCTCCACTTCGTCGAAGAGTAGGAATATTTAATTTTAGGATGAGGATACGTAAATAATGTTTGTGCTTTGATAATTGGATTGTCATGAGATTCAATAGATTTAAATACATTTCTAGATAGTTTAGTGATGTAATTAGAAATCGGCTCCATTTGTAGGTCGTTGTGAATCACGTCATTTCGGACGTACCAAGGTGCGTTCGTCATGACGCGTAGAATTTTGTTTTGCATTACTTGAATTTTTTTCATGTGGGTGGCGGCTGCGGCTCCCCAAACGGGTGAACCATAAGTGATAACTGGGCGCAGAATCTGCTTGTAGAGAATGACTTTATTTTCTAGGGATAGAGGAGACCTCCTCCCAACAAGGGAGATGGCTAGAGAAATTCTACCCCAGAATTTCTCAGATAGATAGTCGATGTGCTTTTTGAACGTTAAGCGGCTATCAATGTGTAGACCCAGATATTTCACCACCGGAACCCACTGTATGTTGTCATCAAAGAGTGTAAGTTGGATAGGCGGGTCGATAACCCCCCCATTTCCTGAAAACAATTGCTTGTGATTTATCTACATTAATTGCAATTCTCCAATGTGTAAGCCGCGTTTCAAGTTTATCTAAAAAGTGTTGAATAGTTTTAATAGTGTATTTCAGCTGGACACCTTGCGAGAGAACTGCGGAATCATCCGCAAACAGGCAAGTACTGACGGTGGAGTGCTGTGGAAAGTCATGTGTGTAGATGTTGTACAAGTACGGTGAGAGAACAGATCCCTGAGGGACCCCAGAGAGGCAAGATCCCGTGTTTGAATATGAATTATTTACACGAACTCTAAAAGTTCTATTGTGTAAGAAATTATGAATAAATTTAATTAAATAATCAGGGAACTGTAATTTAATTAATTTGTACGTGAGGCCATCGTGCCACATTTTGTCAAATGCCCTTTAACGTCTAAAAAGACACCTACAGTATAAAATTTGTGGGCAAAACCCTCGTTTATAATGTTTGTTACACGTATCAGTTGGTGTAGCGTTGAATGGCCCTCCCGGAAGCCGCATTGCTCCGGGGAATACAATCTATGGCTTTGCAGTGAGATTTGATTCTAGTTAAAATAATTTTTTCGAATATCTTAGCAGTGGCGTTAATTAAGCTAATTGGTCTGTAGCCTTGTGGATACGTTCTATCTTGATTTGGCTTGGCCAGCATAATGACGTTTGCTTGCTTCCATAGTGTAGGAAAGTGATTTTTAATGAGGCATTGATTGTACAACTTAGTTAAATGAGTAAGCGCATTTTTTGCGTAAAATATTTAAATGCTATGTTTGGGATTTGATCGGGGCCTGCAGCTTTTCTATTCTGCAGTTTTTTAATAATGCCTCTGACCTCGGAGGGGGAAGTGAGAGGGGGCGTGCATGTTGCGAAGTTGTCGAAATAGTCATCGACTAAACTTTCAACTTCTTCAATCTTGTCGTCACAGTAGGGTTCTTCATTTTCCTGAAATGTGACTTCAAGTGTATCTTTGAAAGCCTCCGCCTTTTCGAAATCCGAATAGGCCATTCCACCCGGACCATGAAGAGGTGAAAGGGGGATATGCCTTTTAGAAAATTTCCTATGTAAATTATACAAGGAATTGTCCTCAGGATTTAAAGTTAATAGAAAATCTTTCCAGGTCCTGTTTTTATGTTCTTGGATTTCTCTCCTGATCTGTCTAATGAGAGCGTTAACTTCGCGTTTGTATGGCGGGTAACTGGTATCATTCCAGAGTTTACGAAATCTATTTATAGCTCGGATAAGCTCTCTGATGTTTTCAGGGAGGCGGAGGTGTGGGTGGTAATTAATCTGGTGGATGTGGAAGCAGAAATAGCATTCGAAATATTGCTGGTAAAATTTTGAACGGCTAGATCCAAATCATCTATCCGGGGATTTCCGGGAATGGTGTGATAAATTATTTCTTGAAATTTAATCCAGTTGGTAGTTTTTAAAGTTCTAAGGATTGGTGGAAGTACATTATTAGTGACGAAATCAAAAATAACTGGATTGTGATCACTGCTAAGTGTATTTATAGTAAAAATTTCAGTGTGAGATAAATTAACTGCAAAGCCTATGTCAAGGATAGCGTTGGAGTGTCGACTGTTGAAGTGTGTAGGAGTATAGGGGGCAAGAATATCCAGTGCCGACCCAACGGCCCAATTGCACAGAATATTACCATTTGAGTTTGCCCTGCCTGGGTTCCAGCTGGGATGTCGAGCATTAAAATCGCCGAAGAGAAAGGCTTTGTTGCTATGGATGAGAATTGCGTCGAGTTCCGTAGTATTAATGGAGCCGTGTGGAGGTCTATAAATACACGCCACAGTAATCTTACTGTTGTTTCCTAACTGAAGTATGACTGATGAATTTTCGAAGGTGTTTGAAAAATTTAGGATGGCGTGGGGTGCCTAATAGAATTCTTGACGAAGAGGGCCGTTCCGCCCCCTCTATGTGTTGTGCGGTCACTTCTGTGACAAGTGTAATTTGGAATGCTAACTCTGTCCGCAGGACGAAGATGAGTTTCTTGTATCCCGATTATACGTCGGGGTTATAATCAATAATGCAATCTTTTAATTCCTCTAAATTAGTTTTTAATCCATTAGCATTCCAGCTAAAAACCTGAGAGAGTGATCCCTATTACTACAGTTGAATTTTAATTTTAAAGTTTAGTTTGTAATAAGGACAGCATTTGTCCCCACTGCGACATCATCTGGGCCATCTGGGTCATGACTTCTTTGGCATCCAGAGAGTTGTTGTTCGTGCCTCTTTTAACTACTTCCGCAAAGGAAGGTGTTGTTGGCTGTTTTTTATTATCCTTGCGCGCAGCCGCTCGCTCTTGCCGGACGTTCTTCGTCGATTTTGACTTGTTTGTTTTTGTGTTGATGGGATTCCTGGGGCATCCCGAGAAGTTTGCAGGGTGCGGGCCGCTGCAGTTGGCACACTTAGCCGGTGCCTTGGCTGACTTGGTGCAATCAGAGGTGAGATGGCCTCCTGAGCATTTCAGACACTTCGGTGCTCTGGCGCAGAACCGAGAGTGATGAAAAAATTCTTGGCAGCGATAACACTGCGGGGGCATGGTGGATTTATTAAGAGGCTCGATGGCAACTCTAAAAAATCCAATAGTTTTTATGTTGAATATTCCCCTGCTTTCAGGGGATTTGGGGAGGGTTACCAGAAACAGTGGCATATTTGTGTTGGTTTTCCTGTTTCTCAACAGGGAAATATGATTGGGTTGGAAACTAAATGAATGTAACTCTGACATGAGTTCTTCCTGGTTAAAATCTGTGGGTAACCCTCTCAAGACTACCTTCAACTGTTTGTTGTGGGCCATCTCAAATGTATGAGACCGCAATTTCTTGTCCGAGATAAATTTCTGAATTAACCTGTGCTCTTCAGCAGAAGCCGGGAAAACTCGGAGTTTCCCGTTCTCAAAACGCCCCTCGAGTGGTGTGTCGCAGAACTTTCCTAACTGGTCAAGGAGCTCGGTGGCATTACTCTGTGCATCAATCACTATAGGAGCAATGCGTCTTCCGTTTCGGCCTACGAAAGTAAAGCCGTCATCTTTCTCGCTGGTTCCGGGAGCGCTAGTGCTCTCAACGGCTTTCGCCGCCTGGCTGCTTGGCGCAATCACCGGCTTGACTGGTTTTTTAGAAACCTCATCCGAGCTCTCTTCGGCTGACGTTTCCCCTTCCTCCATAGAAGACTCAGCGCCTTCGATATGACGAGGGGAGGTGGATGTGGGGGGAGCTTTCGCTCCGATTTCGCCTGCTTCTTCGACGGCGTCTGCTTGCTAGGCGATGCGGGTTGGCGCTTGGCTGATTTCCGCTTCAGCTGCGAAGCGGGTGAAGCCTCAGTGGGGACGCGATTAAGTCGCTCGATGTCCCTAATGTAATCTTTAAACTCCTTGTTTTGGAGTCTAATAGATTTTCTAGAACATTTCAGTGCTGTCCACTGAATAGAATTTACAAGCCTAAGTCTCTCAGGCGTGTTTGGCAAATCGGGGTCGTCAAGGGTGACCAAAATCTCTTCTAGCACGTCACATAAATCCTCTGATTCTATGCACGTGGTACATTTCTCTAAGTAATCATTAGCTGCAATAGCGTCAAAAGACATAGGTTCCAAGGTAAAAAAATCACCTACCTTGATAGATGAAGCCACATCTGTCCTGGGAGCGGACATATCCATATAGTAATCCAAAATCTGAAAATGAAAAACACAATCCGGGTCGAAAACTGCAGTGAGGCGCGAGGCCTAACACATGCCGCGTGTCGAATCTAACTTCTTCAAAAAGCGAAAAAATTTAAAAATTAATCCGAAGAAATAACCTCAATCGGTTATATTTGAAGGAACAAGGCCAAAAAGTGACACTGTTGAAACGAAAACGCGGATGCAAAAAGATCCAAAGTCGGGGCGAAACGCTTGAAAACGGGGTCGCAGTCGAGGGCAGAAAAACTGCGTCTGAACTCTACCAAGACACCATTGATGTCAAGGAAAAGCACTTTATCCTTCCTTTGTAAGACTTTGAAAGGGCCATCATAGGGTTGTTGAAGTGGACGACGTAACATGTCTCGGCGAAGAAAAACATGTGTTGCTTCCAACAGTCCTGGATGGATAAAAACTGGACGTTTGCCATGGTGTTTTGGTGGTTTAGGGTGAAGTGATTGCATGTGAGACTTAAGTTTCGAAACAAAATTCACAACATCATCGTCTGGCTTGGAAGAGTCAAACATCTCCCCTGGCAGTCGAATAGTGGTTCCAAAAACTAATTCAGCTGGGGTACACAGAATATCTTCTTTAAGAGAAGCTCGTAGACCTAGTAAGATGATAGGGAGTACTTCTGTCCAACGCTCAGTAGCATGGCATTTGATTGCACTTTTCAATGGGTGGTGCAATTCTTCGATCATCCCATTAGCTTGAGGGTGGTATCCAGTTGTACGACACTTCTGAACACCAAGTAGTTTGCTAAGAGCTTTGAAGAGCGAGGACTCAAACTGCCTGCACCTGTCGGTTGTGAGAATTGCAGGAGTTCCAAAGCGAGACACCCAAGAGGAAAAAGAAGGCCTCAGCCACAGTCTCAGCAGTTATGTCTTTGAGAGGTTGGGCCTCTGGCCATTTCGAAAAACGGTCAATCATTGTCAGGCAATAGGTGTAGCCATTTGATGGAGGTAGAGGTCCAATGAGATCCAGATGAACATGATCAAAACGTTGGGAAGGTTCTTGAAATGATGAAAGAGGTGATCTAGTATGACGATGAATTTTGGATTTTTGGCAAGCTAGGCAGTGTCTTGCCCACTTAGCTACATCTGATGAGATTGATGGCCAAACAAAACGCTGCTTCATCAAATGCACTGATCGACGTATGCCAGGATGGGATAAATTATGCATAGCAGAGAAAACATCTTGGCGATGCTGTTTTGGGATGTAGGGTCTGGCTGTGCCCGTTGATAGATCACACATAATTTCAGTAGACGAATTGGGAAAAGTTACCTTTTTGAGTTCCAAGGAAGTTCCAGATGCTATTAGGGTGTGAAGCTCCTGATCAGTCTGTTGTGTCTCAGCAATACAGTCATAGTCAATTTGACTTGGGAAGGTGATTGCAGAAACACGAGAGAGAACATCAGCAGCAATATTGTCAGATCCTGGAATGTGTACAATATTTGTGGTGAATTGAGAGATGAAATCCAGCTGACGGATCTGCCGTGGAGAACACTTGTCACTTTTTTGCCTAAAAGCATAAGTGAGGGGCTTGTGGTCAGTAAACACTGTGAAATCTCTAGCTTCCAGCATATACCGAAAGTGTCGGATAGCCGAGTAGATAGCAAGGAGTTCACGGTCGTAGGCACTGTAAGACTTTTCAGATGA
Source organism: Trichonephila clavipes (assembly GCA_019973935.1). Classification (NCBI taxonomy): domain Eukaryota; kingdom Metazoa; phylum Arthropoda; class Arachnida; order Araneae; family Nephilidae; genus Trichonephila; species Trichonephila clavipes. The sequence continues at coordinate 57,952 of BMAU01019873.1, read as the reverse complement.
AGTAAGTTTTCTGGAAAAAAAAGCCAATGGCTGTAGCTCAGAGTCCACAACTTGGTGAATTGCACCTCCTATGGCATAATCAGAGGCGTCCACATGAAGAGCAAGCGGGGCAGAAGGTGAAGGATGAGCAAGAAGTGCAGCATCAGCAAGAGCTTGTTTACACCTCTGAAATGCTGTAATTGGCTCAGAAGACCAGTTTAAAGGCTTTGTGAGTCCTTCTTACCTTTAGAACCTTTTAAAAATGCACTTAAAAGATACTGTTGTTCAGCTGCTCTGGGCAAGAAACGTCAATAAAAATTTAACAGTCCTAAAAATTTTCTCAGAGAGCCAACAGTCTCTGGTTGTTTGTAATCAGGAACTGCTTGAACTTTGTCAGGCAATGGCTTAATGCCATCAGGAGTGATAAGGTGGCCAAGGAAAATGAGTTCAGTCACACCAAATACACATTTAGAGATATTTAGTTTTAAACCAAATGAGCTCAGTCTTTGGAATATAGTCCTTAAGTGAGAACGATGCTCCTCAGCATTTTCTGAGTAGCACAAAATATCATACAAGTAGACAAAACAAAAAGGAAGTCCTCTTAGTACTTCATGCATGAATCGCATAAAGGTTTGTGGTGCATTCACAAGGCCAAAACACAAATGGGTATATTCGTAAAGACCCCATGGAGTTGTTACAGCTGTCTTAGGAATATCACACTCAGCTATAGGGATTTGGTGGAATGCCTTAAAAATGTCTATTTTGGAAAATATCCTCTTGCCATGTAGTGCATGAGCAAAGTCATTCAAATAAGGCATGGGGTAGCTTTCGAACTCAGTAACAGAATTCAGCTGCCTGTAATCCCCAACAGGTCTAACTGTAGAGTCAGATTTGGGCACAACATGAAGAGGAGAACTCCAGGGACTTTTGGAAGGTCTAATAATGCCTTGAGCAAGAAGAAATTCAAATTCTACCTTCACTGCATCATACAGTTTAGGGTGTAGCCTTCTAGGCCTGGCAGTGACTGGTGGGCCAGTAGTAATAATATGGTGGACTGTGCCATGTGATGCTGATTTGGAAATTAAAGAAGGGTTGCTGAGGTCTGGATATTCCGATAAGATGTTTTTAAAACTGATGTTTGCATCTACAGTGAGGATTGAGGGCTGTACAATATTTGAAAAAACACAAGAAGTGAAAAGAGAAGTTTCCACATCTACCAACCTTTTTTTCTTAAGGTCGATTAAAAGGTTGAAGTGCTTTAGAAAATCAGCACCAATTATAGGAGATGATACATCAGCAATTATGAAAGTCCAGATAAAAGGTCGCCTCAGACCCAGGTTCAGTTCTTTACGGACCATACCATAGGCTGGAATTTTGGTATTATTAGCAGCAAATAAGGAGAAGTTAGACTGAGGTGATTTATTCATAGTTGGAGAAGGTGGGATGACACAGATTTCACTTCCAGAGTCTATGAGGAATTTCTGGCCATACTTGCGGTCTAATAAAAATAACCGGCTGGTATGTTTCGAGGGCTCTGCCATTCCAGTTATGACAGAGCTTACTCGTTTTTTTTGCACAAATGCACAAGGTGAAACACACTTGCGGGCCTGCTCTTTATAACGGCGATGATAGTAGCAGATGCCACTTCCTCTATTGACACTCTTAGAGCGTGAATGTGATCTCCGGCGGTCAGAACTATATCGTTGGTGGCGAGAGGAATTGCGCTCTCTGGTCAGTTCAGCAACTTGTAGAGACAGCTCTTGGAGCTGCCTGGCGAGAGAGTCCATGGTTGGCTGAGCACTGCATGAAGATGACTGGGATGGTGGAGGAACAGTTTTGGCCGCACAGATAGTCGAGGACGCACCAACAACCTCAGAAACTTTATCAGCGATGATAGCCAGTTTATCCAAAGGTTCTGAGGATGTGCAGATAAAACAGTCTGGATATGTGGTGGCATTCTTTGAAGCCACAAACTTTGCAGAAAGTCATCCTGGAGTTGGCCATTAGACAGCTCTTTCATTTTTCGCAACAGGTGGCTGGGCTTCTCATCTCCTAGCTGAAGGTCAGTAAGCAGTTTCTTAATTTTTTTGAGTCTCCGAGTCGCTAAATTGGGTGATGAGCCGCTGTGAGAGAGTGTGATATTTGTCACTGTTCGGAGGGCTTAACACAATGTCCGACACGTAGGAGAGAGTTTCAGCATCCAGGTTCGCAACCAAAGCAGAATACTTAGTATCATCACTGGAGATACCACTGAATGTGAATGTATGGTCGCATTGCGCAATCCATAGACGAACGTTCGATTTCCAAAACGGCGGCAGCCGCAACGCAATACGAGCGACTTCAACGGTTTCACTAGTCATATTGTTGAATAAGCAGGAAGCGAAACGAATCTCCGAGCAGATGCTTCAAGTGGCCTTGAGGAGAAGGAGAAAAAAATCTTTCGCTACGTACTGATCATCCGTAGTAGAAGAATTTGTATTGCATTCGCCAGTAGAACAGAATAGCTTACGTGTTTTTAAGTCCAAAAGGGGTCACCACTGCCACGTTGCGTGGTTAAGCATTCTTCACTACAACACGGTTGAATTAAATAACAATAACATTTATTAACTTTAAAGATTAAATGAGCAATTAAGAGGTAAGCTTTCAATGAGCTGGGGGTCACTGGGAAACTGGGTTATTTGATAACCCTCCGTCCCATATCTAATACTGTATAAGTTCCTTATAGTGGAAAGTGGAAGTTACATTGGAGTAATAAATAAAAAAGTGTTACATAGTTCTTCTTTAGTGTGAGAAAAATAAAAAAGTGTATCAGTTCATTTTGTAGAAAGTCTATTGGAATCTTTAGTTGTTAGGTAGTCCGAAAAAGTGAGTCCTTGTTGCACTAGAGTCAGTCACGTAAATCAATCAGTTGTCAGGAGCGAGTCCACTTGTGTGCAGCGGCTCCCAAGGAGCCGTGCTTCTTTTAGGTGCAGGTGTCAGTCGGGGTGATTGATGGAGCAGGGCGAGTCATCACTGAAGAGGAAGGCGAGTCGTGCCTTTCAAGAACTACAACTAGGCTATTATAGTAGCAAGCAGAAAAAAATCTAGTGGTAGTTAAACAAACATTTCATTGGCGTATCCTCAATGTTTTGAGGTAAAGATCTGCCTATGTTTATTTCAAATACTTGTGAAATTTTTAATTTTAGATATTTTTTTGTTGATTCTCGTTATTTTTACTGTTAATTAACCCTTTTGTTACGTGTGAAAATAAAAACACGTTTGCACTTCTAGTTAATGTGTTATTTCGATTGAAAGTTGGATTTATCAAGTAAAAGTAAGGTGTATCCTGAATTGTTTGTACCACTGTATGCAAAAGTTTTATATTACCCCTTAAACTCTCAGACTTTTTTTTTTATTTAAGGGGACTTGGCACCTTTCAAAAACCGAAAATCGATGAAAATATCGATTTTTCAATTTTTAGTTTAAAATGTAGTTTGATACCTTTGGTACAATTGAGGGAAGTTTCGAAACGATCTGATTATTTTAAACGCAGTAAAATGCATTTTAAATATTTTGACAGCTCTGTCAGCAGTTTAAATGCCACGCCCACCTCAATGTTTACATTTTTTTACTTGAGAATAAATCCATTATTTTACATTAAAAACTACAGAGAAGCAGAGGAATCCGTTAAGCTGTGGCTGTAACTATCAGCAAAGTTGTTTATTTACATTAGCTTTGCCATTTTCGCTTGCTGTGTGATTTTTAGTTTCATTAGTTTTTAACTTCATAGAAACCCTAAAACAGCATTTTTTAATGCTACTTCAATCATAATTCATTTTATTAGTTGTTGTTATCGCTAATATGCCTCTTAGAAAACGTTCAGTACGTGCTTTGCAAATGAATGAAAAGCGATGGTCTAAAGCGAAAGTTGATTGTGAAGTGAACAAAAATTCAGTTTTTTCAAATGTACGCCTGGAAAAATTGAACACTGTGGTAAAAAAAGGATACCTCTGCTATTGAAAATTATATATTGGTGGACTTTAACCAAGTTAACAATCTTCTTCGAAGTGCAGTGCCAATATTGTAAAAAACAAACTTTGAAACTGGAGCTTGGAGCCAAGTTGGGATTTTCATACAATTTAAAACTATTGTGTAGCAATTGTGATGAAAACAAAACTGTTGTAAACACATCTCTAAAGTCTGTTCAGACCAGCCATGATGTGAATTTGAGAATAACTCAAGCTTTTTCACATATTGGGAAAGGTTATTCAGCTATAGAAAAATTTTGTATGGTGATGAATATAGATCCTTTTTCATCAACTACATATGGGAAGTGTGCGAGACGGCTGGATAATGCATATACTCTGGCATCTGAAAACATATTTGCGGAAATCCACCGAGAAATTAAAAATGTGTACGAGAATGGAGCTGAAATCACAGACTTAAGTGCTAGTTTTGATGGAACGTGGCTAACTCGTGGTCACACCTCACTTATCGGTGTAGGATGTGTTATAGATATGCTCACCGGATATGTTGTTGACTTTGAAGTGATGAGTAAGGTGTGTCGTCATTGCTCTGTGGCAAAAAATAAGCTAGGCCAGTCAAGTGCTGAATTCAGCATATGGTATGAAGGACATAAAAGCGAATGTGATATAAATCACTTGGCTCATCTACATCAATGGAAATGGAAGCTGCATTAACCTTGTGGAAAAGATCCACATCACTTGATTCCGTTATATTACAGTATTATCCGATGGTGATTGTAAAACGTTTAACTACTTGTGCGAGAAAAAAGTGTATGGACCTGACATTGTGATAAAAAAGGAAGAATGTATTAATCATGTTAATAAGCGGTTAGGAACAGCTTTGAGATCTACTGTAAAAGACTGTCGTGCTCAAGGTATTTCTTTAGGTGGTAAAGCTCATGGTAGTTTGAAAGAAGCCACGATTAAAAAATTAACTACTTACTACCAAAAGGCTATTTTGAGAAACAAAGGGGATGTGAATGCTATGAAAACAGCAATATATGCTACATTGTTGCGTAGCATTTCTACAGATGCTAAACCTCAGCATTCGAAGTGTCCTGCAGGAGAAAACTCATGGTGTTTCTACCAATCTGCGATTGCTAATGGGGAAAAACCTAACAATCATAAATTAAATGTAGGAACACCAATAAATGAAAAGTTTCTTCCAAAAATTCTACCGATCTATCAAAGCATCTAATGAAGTGTTAGAAAGATGCATTCGATGTGGAACACAAAATGCAAACGAAAGTTTGCATAGCATGATTTGGGCAAAGTGTCCGAAAGAAATTTTCGTAAACAAAAGACGTGTTAAGCGGGCAGTAACAGAAGCTGTCTGCGAATACAATAAGGGTACAGTACGCACCATTGTAGAAACACAGAAAGCATTAGGTGTAGCTACTGGAGGTTCAACGAAACAACTTGCTACTATCTTAGATTGTCGAAAACAAAAATTTAGAAAACGTCGTCAAAATGCCAGTAATAAGCTGGCTCTTAAACTTATTAAAAAAGCAATACATAAAAAAGAGTTATTAGCTAGGAGGAGAGAAGGAATGACTTATGGCGCAGGCCAATTTTAAAACAAACCTGTTTTGAAAAAATAATACATTTTAGCATAAATTTGTTTTACTTTATTTTATTTTAGATATTGATTTGAGTAGCAAATTATTTTTATAAAAGCTTTTAATTTTTCTATTGTACATTTCATGTATTTTTATTACATTTATTTCATGTATTTCATTTATTTTTTAATATATTTCATAGATGTTTCTTGTAAAAATAAGTCACAATGATATTTCCTATTTTTCGTAATTTTGGGCTCACAGACAGGCACTTTAAAAAAAGCTTATATTTTTGTTTAATATTTTGAAATTGAATTGTATTATATGTTTTATTTTAAAGGTATATATTTATACAACATATTGAAAAATTATTACAAAATTTAGACATTGTTTTGATATATATTTGCTGATTGGTATTCTTAAAAATGCATTTTCTCAGTTCGAGTTTTTTCATGAAATCATGGTCTTTAAAAGTACAAAACTTCTACAGATATTTATCAAACAACTTGAATTTTGGTGTGTATCTTTATTACAATGTGCTTAATTAAATTAGGGATCCATTTTTCAATATTTTGAATTAAAAAATTTTATAAAAGAAAATGTAGCAGAAGTCATGTTTTTTAGCTTTTTTCCATTAATGTTTACATTTTTTTTTCCAAAACTAATTTGTTTGTTGCAAAATCGATCCCTAAAGTTATTACTCATAGTCTAATAAATCCAAAAAAAATTTTGGTGTCAAAATAATGATAATTGTAAAAGAAGAAGAATTTTGAAAATCGGTAAAAAATTTTTAAAAACTTTAAATTTTAAATTTTTTTTAAATTTAGGAATTTTTTTCATGGTGAAATTTCTTAGTTTAGTAGTAACTGTTAATAATATACAAAAAAAATATTTTAAAACCCTTAAATAAAAGAAAATTGAAAAAAGGTGCCGAGTCCCCTTAAAGCACTACGTTTCGAGACATTTCATGGTGAAGAATCAAACTTTTAGAAATTATTAATCGACATTCTCAAATTTTGAATTCTACGACCTGAGTAAACGTCATCCGTTCTTTGAAACTGCGCAAATGTAGGGGAGGAGATACAAAAGAAAAAGTTCAGATTGAACATGCGAAGCAACTCATAGGCTATCGGTGATGTCAAATTTTCAATCACTATTAAGTGACGAGGACGATACATGGCCTGATGCGACGCTTCCCAACATTCCACATTATGTCAGTTTGAGTACTTTGAGCCTCGACAAATGTATCGTGCATCAGCCTCTCTACATCGGTGGACCATTTGCATCAGGAATCGAACCTATGGCTCTACAGAAGGAACGATTGCCATGAGTTCCCGTTCGAAAACCCCTCGACCGCAGAAACCACTCCTCTTTCCTAAAAATATAATTTGACTACCACACCTACACAAGAATATTTGATGATTATAAATGATTAGTACAGAGTTTGTTAAAGATTATAACACATTTTAAGCCCTTGGGAAGGTGCCAAATAAAGCTGTTATATTTCCTAAATCCTTAACTCAGTGCTTCTTAAACTTTCAATGTTTGCGCCCCAATATTCAATCAAAGCTTTCATCGTGCCCTTCTTCCATACAAAAGCAATGTATCGAACTCAATGATACTATACTTTGAAGCAAAAGCTACACAATAAGACATTAACTCAGCGTTTCTTAAACTGTGGGGCGCACCCTCCTTGGGGGGGGTATAATAGCTCTACAAGGGGGGCGTGAGCATAATGAAAAGTCAAAAACAAAAAGTAATTTAAAAAATGATTGATTTACTGAAAGTAAACAAACGAAATACTTTCTGATATAATAAAATATAGAATACCCAGTTACACTGATATAATACACTTATAAATGTATCAGTACTGCACAATGTATACTTTATAATTAATTTAACAAAACGAAGTTAAGAGCAAGTTTGATAATTATCAGTGTCCCCATGGGCTTGTATGAACACTTATCTTGATAATTTGTACGGTTTATAATTAATTCCTTAACTGCCTGTTAAAAGTTACGCAATTCGCTCCTCAATACCATCGTTTACCACGTAGACGAGCGTATTTTGATGTTTTTTTTGCGGGGGAGGAGGAGGAGGAAAGAAATAAAACTGCAAAAATCCTCTAAAATAAGTAAATCCTTCGCAAACACTGTCAAGGTCCTTTCATTGCATTCGAAAGCCCTCGGTATAATTTTATGGATAGCAGTGCACAGAAAAGTTCGTACTTCGGTAAGGCGTATGTATACGTCCAGAAAATTAATGCTTTGGCTGAGCGAGACGTTTATATACGTCGGTGGGACATGAGATGCTAAAGTCGTATATTGTAGCTTTAGTGTCAAAGCATAGCATTATTGAATTAAATACATTGTTATTGTATGGAGGGGGCGCAATGAAAATGACGATTGAATAGTGGGTCACGCATATTGAAAGTTTGAGAAGCACTGCATTAACCTCTTAAGTGTCACCGGCGTATATAAATGCCACGCTCAGTCAAAGCATTTATTGTCCCGGACGTATATATACGTCTTTCCAAAGCACGATCTTTTCTGTACACTACTCTCCATAAGAAAATTCAGATGGGCTTGCAATGCAATAAAAGGACATTGACAGTATTTGCGAAGGATTTACTTATTTCAGAGAATTTGCTTTTATTTGTTCCTTTTATCACCCCCTTCTTAATTCATCACATACGCATGCCTACGTGGAAAACGTGGTATTGAGCAGTGAATCGTGTAATTTTAAATCGGCAGTAAAGTATAATTAATTTTAAACTGTACAAATTATCAAGAGATGTGTTAATTTGGCAAGCCCATGGGGTCAAACGGTAATTACAAAACTTGCTCTTAACTCAGTATTGTTAAATAAATTATAAAAAAAAACATTATGCAGTACTGATACATTTATGAGTGTATGATGGTGTAACGTCGTGAGTAGTTATCCTTCAACAAAAAATTCTTTACAACCTTCTATAGAAATAAAAACAATGTTTATTTGATAAACAATTCTTAATGAAGTAAAATTGCCAAGCCGGTGTAGCCAGTTCATAGTCCATTCTCAACGCCACCGGCGTTCATCGTCTTTCTTTTCTCCAATTTCCGGACTCAGCCCTCTTCTCCATTCAAGGCGGGCTTCACTCTCTCTCTCCCCGACTCTCTTTGTCTCTTTCCGTCTCCCTTCTCTCCTCCTCCTTCCGTCCGTTCTCTCTCCCTGACTCTCTTGTCCTTTTCTTCCCGACCTCTCCTTTCGGGTCTCCTCTCCTTTTTTTTCCTCCTCAAAAAGAACCCTTTTAAACCCCAGGGGTGTGTTCACAACACGCCCCTTGCTCCTTCTTATTCGCAGGTCACCAAAGTCTCTCTTGACCTCCTCCTTCTTCTTATTGGCGCATAACACGCCAAAACACACCATTCCGTCTGGGCCCAAGGCGCCATAGTTCCTTGTCCACATCTGGACACACTTGTCTAACGCCAAAACACACCCGAGCCGTCTGGCCCAAGGCGCCATAGTTCCTTGTCCACATCTGGACACACTTGTCTAACGCCCAAACACACCCGAGCCGTCTGGCCCAAGGCGCCATAGTTCCTTGTCCACATCTGGACACACTTGTCCATCACGCCACCTGTTTCTAGTATCCCCTTCACAAAACCCTAGAAAAGATGACATGATTATTTTGAGATAGGCTTTGCCTATTGTCAATGGGGCGCCGGCTCTACTTTACTATTATGGCGATCCAACTGTCTCTTTTCACTCCGAGTTCAGACAATAAACAATGGCCCCATGGCCACGTGCACTGGTCATTCCACAGCTGGTGGATCATAAAAATGCAGGGACAATCGATGGGTCGCACTTGTCCTTGACCAGCTGGTGAAACCCTAAAACCTATTGTGAATCGAAAGATGGGAATTCACATCCACCGACGATGTCACAATGGCTATGTAAATGTGTATTTTATTTTCTATTATGTCAGAATGTATTTTCTTTGTTTACTTTTAGTAAATAACTAATTTTTTTAATAATCTTTTGTTTTCGACTTTACAATAAGCTCACGCCCCCCTCGCAGAGTTATCACGCACCCCACATTTTTAAAAATGCTGCCTTAATTTCATTGGATATTTAAGACGATTATACCCATTATATTTTTATGTTATTCCAATGATTCAGTCCATCATTTGAGACATTTTGGCTTATTAGACGCCACACACAGAAGACATGTACACAGCGCAAGTTAGTTCTGTTAGCGATCTGAATCAAAATTTCTCGGGGGAAAATAAATAAAAATGATCGAATTAATAAAACTTATTTGATTAGGTGATACGGTGGTAACTAATCCCTAGCAACAAGTTAACCAAAAGTATTCACTACAACAACGAACTATATGAAAAGTAAATTTTGTTTACCAATCAATAATTAATTACTTTCGAAGCAATTATATAAAATAGAACTCCTGTAACCCTTTATAAGGCCGTGGTAAGTATATTTACCATTAAATTAGTTAATTTTTAAATGTCCATGGAAAACTATTTTCTCCCCTGTGATTTGTGCTGCCAGCAAGACTACTGATATCTGGATTTTGAAATAGCAATCGCAAAGGATGACCTTTAAATTTCCTGAGCAGCAAGAAAACTGTTCCAGGTGACATATGGTTAACCAAAGGTGGTGACCAAATATCAACTTGACAGAAATCATTTAGACGTTGCCGTTTGTGCTTTACTAAAGCACATGAGAACAAGATACGTTTGTTTGCTTGCAATGTCGCACTATGTATTGATCCCTGTTTTCTGAAATTTCATAAAAAGTAATATGGATAAATTCCTAATTTTTTTAATACAAAATACATATAATTTATATTTCTTTCGGCATATTTTAATATTTACAATTTTTTTAACCCTTTACCTACCGCAATATGATTTACTGCAATTTTTTTCACGCAATGTTTTTTTTTTAATCATTGCATTGAAAATTAAAGGAGATATACATAAATAGAATACTCAACTTTAAGAAATTCAATCCATTATAGCTAATTAATTAAATTGGTACTTTAAAGTACCATTGGTCCACAAATATCTAAAATATTTTCATAATACGAAAAGAGGGAATGACTTTTTTAACCCAGTTTTAATTCTTAAAAATTCCAAGTAACCAGTGAACACTAATATTTTATAGTACAAAATATTTGTGTTTTAAAGATAATTAAACTTTTAAAATTTATTTACTCGTTTTACACATAAACTTAATTTGATGGTATTCAAAGAAACAGTTTTTCTTTTCATTAATACACAAAAATTCCTTACAAGTTATGCCATGGCCGTTTTTAACCTCCCCTGCCCCTAGGCACTTCAAATTGTTACGCCCCCTCTTTCCAGAGCATTTCTTCTTTCTGTTCTTACCTTGCCAGTTTAGGTTTAGAACGGATTTTCCCTTCGCCCTCTTTGTTTTGCTCTTTAGAGAGTCTTTCCATTGTCCACCACCTATAGACCAGGTGTGTCCCTAGACTGGCATTTGGCACCTGTAAGGAGAGTCCACGTCACTTGACCATGGTTCAAAATTACGTGGTCCGTCACCAAAAGCCCTCGAGTAGCTGAATAGTGCGACGTTAATATTCAATCAATCAATCAACCTGTAAGGGGAGGATTATAGCATGGTTTGGCAACTCTTGTTCATTCCTTACCTTACGGCATCACACATCCCACTCTTTTGTAAATAAGTTCAATAAATAAATGAAATCTTTTGCAATTAAAGTGCTATACTATGGGCCTTGTGTATTGGGTATATTTACAATAATTAAACATAAACTACTTTAGACGTATTACGTAGCAATGTTATTCAACTCTTGTTATACATTTCTTATATCTTCCAAGATCATTGTTGAAAAGTGAATAGTGTTGGAAACAATGCGTTTTTGTAACAGAACTTTAACAATAAATTAATTTTCTTCATTTGTGGTGAAATTTTTATGCGACTTGTGTTTTAAAAAAGAGTTACCTTTTACGATATATTAACTCTTCCCTTTTAAAAAATATCATTTTTTGGGGAAATGCTTTTCAAGCTGAAATCCTGGCTAAAAGCTAATTGTGAGTATTTTTTCTTTTAAATAAAGCCTACTTTTCATTTATAGATACTATGGTCGTGCATTCAAATAGAATACTCGATTGACATCTCAACTGATAGAATTCATGAGGATATTACTAAGAATTGTGCATTACAACACACTAGAGTTTACATAGAAAGATTACTTGTGTACACTGACTTTCCAGAAGATTAGAAATTGCAACCAATTAAAATTTAATCTCTTCGTGATTATATTATAGATGGGCACTAATAAATAGTAAAGATAAATAAATAAATAAAAATAAAAATTTTGCATACATATTCCCTGTTTTTTTAATCAATTATTGCTGTTTTTTTTTCATTGAGTTTGAATATATTTAAATATATATGTTTTTAAAATTACACTATCTCTATTGGCACCAATTTGTAATTTAAAAATAGAATGTTCGGTCCCTGTAATTTGTCGTATATTACTGGCACGATCACTGGCGTAGCTAGGCCCAGAGTGGGCCCTGTAATAAAATTCCTTGGGGGCCCCTTATTTGGGGCCTTTTAACATTTTACGATTATTTTCTTACACATGTTGGGGCCTCTGTAGCTTGAGGGCCCCGTATCATTGATACGGCTAATATGATGGTAGCTACACTTATGGGTGCGATATTAAGTTAGACAACAGCTAAAGGGGACTTGAAGGATCGGGAAGAAATGTCTGTTACAGTAAATTCAGATTTCATTGTTTTGTGACATCCTCCACTAAGATATAAGCGTACATTTTGCGGATAGTGTTCCATAACCCATTTTAAGTAATTTAAAGTACGTAAAACTCGCCATTCAATCTTGAATTATACTGAAATTGATAGTTACATTAACATCACACTGTAAAGCTGCACAAGGGCTACTGGCAACGGACCTCATCATTTTGAACCATAGTCAAGTGACGAGGACCACACCCGAACTGACACTCCTCTCCTAATTTACACTCCACGTGAACGGAAGAATGTTTGAGCCTCAGCGAATTTAACGTGTATTGCAGCATTTCTCAAACTGTGGGGTGGGGAATAATACCCCCCTTGGAGGGAATTACAAACCTACGAGAGGGCGCGAGCATATTGAAAAGTTGAAAACAAAAGATTATTTGAAAAAATTATTAATTTACTGAATGTAAATAAAAATAATTTCTGACATAATAAAATACACATTTACAAGGATATATTACACTTATACATGTATCACTGCTACACAATGTACACTGGTGTGCAAAAATTAAGGACGAGATGGTTTTTTCAATATAACTTTGTACAAAAGCTTTCCAAATCAACACATTTAATACCGTAAGATCCCCAATACGTAAGGACATGTGTAATGTAAGCAACACTTACTAAAAGAGAAATCAGAGGGATAAAAAGAAGCTTGATTGAAAAAGTAGCATGGAGCGCAATGCGACTGAAGGCCTAAACATCCCTGTGATGGGTGTCCAGCAAGAAACATCCGGTCTTTAGTAGGGGATATGATCTCCCCTGACTGCTAGGCAGGTTTCACAGCGTCTGCCCATGCTGAGAATGAGGGTGTCAATGAGTTGTTGAGGCATTGCTGCCCATTCGTCTTGCAGCGCCAGTCGAAGCTCCCGAATCGTTACTGGTGGTAAGGTATGAGCTGCCAAGCGTCTGCCTAGAAAATCCCATACATGCTCGATGGGATTGAGATCCGAGATCGTGCCGGCCAATCCATACCTTCAATATCCTCACTCTCTAAGAGCTGTTCGGCAGCTACTGTGCGATGACATGGTCGTTCATGAAAAGGAACTGCAGACCCATAGCGCCTCTAAAAGACGCACATATGGAAGAAGAATCTCGTTACAATAACGGGTCCCGTTGACTGAACCTGCGTCGAAGATGTGAAGGTATGTACGACTACAAAGCATGATGCCTCCCCAAACGAGAACACCGTGACCTCCATAACTGTCCCTTTCAATGATGTTCGAGGGATGATTGCGGCTTCCCCGCTCTCTCCAGATGAGTATGCGATGAGAATCGCTACTCAAACTGAATCTGCTCTCATCTGTAAAGAGTACTCGTCCCCATTCATTGTCTCTCCAATTCCGGTGTTCCCGGCACCACAGAGAACGCCTTCTCCGATGGGCAGGCGTTAAAGGTACACACCGTACAGGGCGTCGTGCAAACAGACCACCACCGTGCAGTCTTCTGGCCACGGTAAAACGCGATATCGGTCGTCCAGTCGCCTGTGTTGTGTGTCTAGCGATTTCTCCCGCTGTCTGCCGCCTGTTTCTTCTGGCCTGTAAGACAATGTACCGGTCATCTGCGGGTGTGGTTCCTCGTGGACGACCACTACTGAACCCCCGGATGGCTGTTCCTGTAGTTTGAAATTGTGTCCAAAGTCGTGAAACGATGCTGTGAGCAATTCCGAACTCTGCAGCCAGACTTGTCACACTGCGGCTTTCCTCCAACTTCCCAATGATTCGACCTCGGGTAAAAGCATCCAGATGTCGTCTAACAGATTGATTATTCGCCATTTCTCGCTGAGGCAGCAACTCGGTGTGATTTTAACTGCTATACGGCGTGCAATCTCTTTGCCAGAAATACTGATCTTACACCGACAACATGCTTTATACTACTCAGACACTCCCCCATTACGTCTACCTGCATATCTGCGCATGTGCTACCGTACATCACCTTACTTAATCTCCTGATTGGTCTTTCTGTCCGCTCTGCCTCTTCGTTCACCTGATATGCTAATTTTTCGACTTCGTCCTTAATTTTTGCACACCAGTGTATTTTATAATTAATTTAACAATATTAAGTTAAGAATAAGTTTATTAAAAAACCAGTGACCCTATGGACTTTTATATATATAATTAAAAACAAAAAAAAAATTTTAACACTTATCTTGATTATTTGTACGGTTTATAATGAATCCCTTAAGTGACGATTAAAAGTTACGCGATTTGCTTCTCAATGCCAACTGTTTTCCACGTAGGCGCGAGTATGTGATGTATTAGGAGGGAGGAATAAAGAAGCAAATAATTTGAAATAAGTAAATCCTTCGAGAACATTGTGAAGGACTTTTTATTGCATTCCCAAGCCTTCAGAATAGTTTTATGGATAGCAGTGCTCACAAAAGATCATACTTCGGAAAGACGTATTTATACGTCCAGGACGATGTATACGTTTATTTACGTCGCAGATAAACATTTTTCTTAGCAAGACGTTTATTTACGTCGGTGGTGCTTAAGAGGTTAAAGTCGTATTGTAGTCTTAGTGTCAAAGTATAGTATTTAATTCAATACATTGTTATTGTTTGAGGGGCGGCAATGAAAATCATGATTGAATATTGGGTCACGAATACTCAAACTTTGAGAAGCACTGGTGTATTGGCATCTTCATTGGCTAGTCTTCAGCAGTACTAGGCTCGAAGTCATGATACGCTAGTATTGGATATGTTAGCTTGACCGCTAGGATGCTGCGACTACTCATTTATACTGAAAGATTTGCTCTGCTTTTTAACAAACCAAAGCAAGATGAAAAAATAACGCTACATCCCGTACCTTTCCAACGTAGAAAAACCTCTCGGACTGTCAAGGATTGATTGATTGATTGAAAGTTTGAAGGGGATATAGAGCAACACAGGCTATGATCCCTCGAAAAAAACCATGACAAGAGAAATCCTAATAGATTAGTAAATATTAAAAAATTTCATTCCCTTTAAAAAAACTCTGAAAGTTGATTTATTATTCATTGCCCTTTCCAAAACATATTTAAATGTAATAGTGGAATGTGGATCAATACGAAGAGTAGACCAGAGATTATTACGATGCCTAGTGCATCTAATACAATTTTATATAATGTGGTCCAAATCATTTATACAATTACATGTAATACACATTGCATTATCCTGTATTGATTGATTGATTGATTGACTGAATATTAACGTCGCACTGTTCAGCTACACGAGGGCTTTTGGCGACGGACCACGTAATTTTGAACCATGGTCAAGTGACGTACATGACACCTGAGCTGGCACCCCCCTCTCCTAACTACCACACCACACCAACGGGAGGACGTTTCAGCTCTCGACACATTTAACGTGCATCGCTTCCCTATACGGCGGGTCTTTAGTGGTACTGGGCTCGAACTCATGACATACCTGCCATGGTCCGATACCCTAACCACTGGGCTACTTCAGCCCGCATTATCCTGTTAATTAAATCTATGTAGAAGGCCTGGAGTAATAATCATTTTACTAATGATTTGAGTGCTTAAGATTTCTTCTCTTCGATTCACTGTCCACTTTGAAATGATATCAATGCTCGGAATATTTCCCAATTTTCCAAAATATTTGCTTGAGTAAAATGTTTCACATTGATTTTTTGAATTCTATTTCGATATATATTTTTATTAGTCTTCTGAAGCAATCCAGTCAATGTAAACATTGGACTCCGTGACCGATCTTGCGAGATTATCCGCCTGCTCATTCCAAACAATTTTCGAGTGTCCCGGAGTCCAAAGCAGAATTAATTGATTAACGTAGTTAGATAGCATATAAATTTTGTTAGAAAGTCTATGAATTACCTTATGGGATTTGATCGAGAAATTTTGAAGTGTAGAAAGAACAGAAAGACTATCCGACAAAACAAGAAAATTTACATTAAATTCCACCAGATCATCTAAAGCTTGACAAATGGCCAAAGTTTCTGCAGTAAAAAGGGAGTTATAATGGTTGATTCTGTAAGCAAATGAAGATTTTTTTATATGCCTGCTATCGAAGTAATTTGGTGATTTTTTTTGAAGCATCAGTAGCTATAATGAAAAACTTTTGAAATTCCCGTTCGACCGTTTCATCAAATAAAACACTTATTGCAGGAATCGGTAGATTTTTATCTTGAAATTTAAACCTATTGGTATAAATTTTACGAGGAAGGTCTAAAAAGGACTTAATCTGGGAATTGAAATAATTTGATCACCACCAACATTTAAATCATGCAGCACACTAATGATATAATTTTTATCTTCCAAAACATTAAGATTCATTGCCTCTGGTATGTTGTAATAAAGAGGAGAAAAATCACTATTGGAGATTTAAGTAATAAAGAACTTGTTTTTGCCAATCTTCTAATTTTATCTGACAAAATTTCTTGACCTGCCAACTTTAGTAGCATAATATTTGGGATTCATTGAGGGAGATGTAATGCTATTCGGAGGGCTTTTGTTTGGATAACATTAAAAGGTTTTAATTGATTTTCAGACCATTTATTTATTATGTGACAAATATAATAAAAAACACTGCATATGCTATTATTCACTAAATTAATGAGATCTCTTGATTTCGGCCCATAGTGTTTATATGCCATACCCTTTAGTGCATTGATTCTTTTCAAGGCTTTACTGCTTAGTTGATTTTTAATATATAAATTTTGACAACGCTCAGAAAAAAAAACTCCTAAGTTATTAATAGAAGTTTGCCATTGTAGGGGAATCCAGCCAACAAAATATTAGGAAGAGTATAATTTCTTTTATTTGATAATTCAGCTATTGTACATTTCTCTGGGCTTAAATTCAGTTTCCAATATTTACACCACTAGGAAATTCTTTCCAGAGTATTTTGTATTTTTTTGCAAATAACATCAAGGGATTTATGAGAGCAAAATATAAAAATGTCGTCAGCATAACCCAGGCATTCAACTTCCGATTCTAAGGTTTCAAAAATATCATGCATGTAAATAGTATACAAAATAGGAGATAGGACACTGCCTTGGGCTAGGCCTTATGGAACAAGCTTTTTGGGAGAAAAATAACCCCTCCATTTTATTTGGAAGGATCGAGATGTGAGAAATTTATGTATCCAATTTGCTATATTTTCTGCTATACCAATTTGTAAACATTTATAAATAAGACCATCCACATAAACAGAGTCGTATGCACTTTTAATGTCTAAAGTTATTCCTACAATAAAAATTCTGTAATTTTGCATTCATAATTGCTTTATGTACCAGATAAGTAGCACTTCTGCTGTCTTTGAAAGGAACGAAACCATAATGTTGGGGATGAAGTTTTCTTTCTTTAGTTAAATAGTAAGAAATTCTATTAACCAAAATTCTCTCAAAAGTTTTTGAAAATACAGAAGTCAGAGCTATTGGTCTGTAGGAAGATATCTCAGTTTTATCTTTACACGATTTTGGAATCGGGAGAATGATTCCATGCTTCCAAGAATCTGGAACGATTGCATTATCAAATAATTTTTGAAAATATCTTAAAATTACATCACGTTGACCCTGATCAAGATTTTTAAAGAAAATTGCTGTAACATGATCCGCCCCAGGAGCTGCATTTTTTGAATTTTTTATTGCACTATGCAATTCAAGAATATGGAATGGTTTATTAAGAAGGTTATTTTTGTCGTAGAGAAAATCCAAAGGAAGTGGTTCATGATAGGCATTTTTAGATGCAAAATAATCTGCAAACATATCTGCTTGCAATTGAGGATGAGTGATAAACCTATTATTAAGCTGAAGAATATTAAGTTTTTGATCAGTGTTAGTAACAGGGGAAAATTTTTTCAGAACATTAAAAAACATCTTGGGATTAGAAATATTATTGCATATCTTGTCCCAGTACATTCTTTTGGCATTTAATGCAGAATCTAAATTTGCCCGCATATTGTTTATATCTTATCCATAATTCAGATGAAATTTCTCTCATAGCTGTCTTCCTAAATATTTTTTTAAGCTTATAGAATTTATAACACGTACTATTCCACCATGGTGGGAAGGATCTATTCGAGACTTTAACTTCCCTAATATTATTAGTAATGACTTGCGATATCTTATCAGAAAGATTCTCAGAATTAACTTCTGGATTATTTAAAATAAAATGTGTTTGGTTCATAACTGCTTGCCAGTTTACTTTTTTAAAAATTCGTTTATTTGAATTGAGGAGAGAAAGCTCTGTAATAACTGGACTATGATCACTTTCAAAGGAGCAATCTAAAACATAACTATTGCAGTATCCAGACATGCTTGAAGAACAAACTGTGAGATCTATCAATGATGCTGCACCTGCTGAACTTCTATAGGTGGGAACAGTCGTGTTAAGAAGAACCAAATTAGAATCAGTAATCCATTCAACAAATTCATTACTATACCTTGAAATGTGATTCGATCCCCACATCGGGTGATGAAGGTTAAAATCACCAAAAATAATCATCGGAGCCATTAGGGATTCGAGAAAAGATTTAATTATCACATAATATTAAATCTCCGTGGAGTGTAAATATTTACAATATAAAATGAAATATTTCGAACATCTATTTTAATTGCGAGGATTTCTAATTCTCTGATTTGTTGAATCTGTATAGGAATCTGATGTGCAGAAATATTGGGAGGAACAGCTATTTTTAAACCACCACCTGATCTGTCTTCTCTGTCTTTTCTATAAAAATGGTTTTATTTGGAGGATTTATATTATCGTGAATTGATAAAAAAGTTTCTTGAAAAATCCAGATATCTGCTTCAGAAAAGGGAGGGATATTTAACCATATGAATTTATTTTTGAGGCCTCTACAATTCCATTGAATTATATTCATAAATACTTAAGAAAAAAAATTAACTAGAACAAACTATCCTCCCTTTGAGGAAAGAAAACCAAACTAATGAAAACAATAATTAGCCCGCAAAACAGAAACTTTAATAAAAAAGAAACATATTTACAAAACCCATCTTACTTCCGCAATTATCCCATGTCTATGTTATTGGATGCGTCACTTTCACTAGAAGCACGTGTTTTATGGATTGAGGATTTATTACCTACAGCTTTTTTTTCCGCAATGGGGAGTGACTCGATTTCCCCATTTCAAAAACCTTGCTAAGGTGAGAAAGTAAGGACTCCATTGTTTTTTGAAAAGCTTCCATAATTAAAGTGGTTTGCTTTTCTAATATTGCTTGAAAAGATGTCAGCATGTGTTCAAGTTTTTTTTTTCTAGATAGTCTTGCATAACTAGATTAACTGTATTAGTCTGGATTACTGCAGAATAAGATGTCCTTTTATTGTCACGGAACCTTCTTCGCGCTTCTCCCAATGTAAGACGTTGCTCACATTTCAATTCTAATATCTTTTTTTCTTTTATATATTCGGGGTAATTTAATGAGTTAGCTGGGTGATCACATTTGCAATTTATGCATCTTGAGTTACTAGAGCATTGTCCAGAATGAGAAACACCACAGTTGATACATATTGCAGTTTTTTGGCAAAATCTAGTAGAATGAAGAAAACCAAAACATGTTGTACATTGTCTGGGTTTATCTATAAAACTTTGAATACGATGATTGATGAGCCACAGTTTCCGGTAAAGTTGTCCCGAGTATTGTAATTAATACTGGTGAGAATTGTTGCTGCGAACCAGTTTTGATAAATCTTCTCATCTCTATTATTTCAAAATTATTAGTTTCTTGTAGCTCCTTTGCTATCTCATTCAGAGATATATCAAGTGGTATTTCATAAATAAGGAATCTCGACGTGATTCCCTCCCAAAGAATGTTCGTTTTAACTGACACATTTGAAATTTTCTCAAGATAGTATTTGAGCTGCACATACTGGGTCTAGCGTTGAGAACCTTATCTTTCCATTACAAGTAAAAGACATACTTTTTATATTTTCATGACGAGCAATTTTTTTCTTTATTTCTGCATTTAAAAGCTGTGGGTTGGACTTTGGAATCTGAGAGGATCCTTGACTATTATCAACCAAAATATTGATTTCGGATATAATTCTTTGTTCAGCGCGTAGAATAATTTCCGCATCCCTCACAGAAGATCTGAAAAATTTTGAAAATCCTATTTCCATTGTTAAACTATTATCAATTAAAGGTTGTTCAACATCAGAGACGATAAATTTAGAGTCACTCAGCTTTAATCATTTTCAAATAAAAAAACCAGAGAAAAATAGAAATTGGAAAATTACCAAAAAACTGAACCAAAAGTAGGAAAAAAACCCCTCTTGCTCTGAAAAGGGAACCAAATAAAAAAGAAAGATACAATCTTTTAAGACTTGAGAAAATTAATACACCACCTTCTTCACCGCACGAGCTTCGATCGCCAAATTGGATTTTTCTAGCTCATACAGTTCTGCAGTGACACTGTCAAGGATATCACCAAGTTCTACTTTGTAAACAACAACATCCAACAAAACAAACAGCAGTCCACCGGAACTTCCGGTATAATGTTAATCTATGCGAAAACATTGAAATTCAACTCAGTTTTTCAAAGTTTTAATGCAAGTTTTTGAAACTTTTTTGTAACTATATGGATAGAAGATGATCTGTAGATTTCAAATTTTATATCATTTAATTCAGTATTTTTTCTAAAATACCTTGTTAAAGTTTTGGCTCACTTATAGCAAGGTTGATATAATCGCTTTTTTTGGCGACTAATAGAATGTTTAACAAGCGAAATGTGTACTAAGTAAATAGTATTAGCTTGCGTGCGCCACATTGGATTTGTTTTATTGTTTATTATTTACGTTATTATATAAGATTTATTATAATAATTGTATTAATATATATGTGAATTTTTTTGTTTCTTTCTTGGATATAAAACGAAAAATACAAACAAACAATTCTAAAGCTTTTTTAATTGTTTGTGTTTGATACAAATTCTTTCGTTGTAAGGTTTATGGCCCAAAATTCATTCTATTACGGAAATTTTTTTGATAATAACAGAAAAAATAGCATGATTTGTTGTATTTTAATATTCATATAAAATTTCATTTTTGCTGTTCTTGAAAATCTATTTCAAAATTACTATTAGGATTTCCAGCATTATTCATTGTTTTATTTTAGATTGCATGGAAATCTTTGAACAATGTTTCAACTTTATATATTGTATAAATTATATATTTCAATAACAATTTTATATTTTATATGTAATTCATTGTGTTGTAAAAATAGATTTAATTTTCATCAAAAGATAAATCTTAAAAATTAATCAAAACCTTTCATGTTAATTAAGGATTTAAGAGTTTTCTACAAGTTTGAATTGCATTTCGGATTTGTATAGTATTGATAAATCAACTTTTATATGTACTAGTATTTTTAAAATTTATAAGTAATTCCATAAGTATAAAATACATTTAAAACAAAGTATAATTAAATTGAATTTCTAAAAATGATTACACCTTTTCTAATTATATTTCCCTTTTCTATAAGTTATAAGCGAAAAGTTTAGAATTTAAAGATAAATTTTCTTAATTTGCAAGTATTTTTTCAATGGTTTAGAATCATTACTATATTATAGAACAAATATTATTGCCTTTACTTTTAATATGGTGGAATCACTTTAGGAATTAAAATTTATTCAAGGCATAAAAGAAGAAATACTTGTATAATAATGTAAGATTAATAATGTGTATATTTATAGAAATTAAAAATTCTAAGTTACCTACAAAAATGAGGATTAAATTATGAACTTATGATCAATAACAATGTTACCATAATATATACACTTGTTAAGGAAAAAATATTCTTTCACTAAAAGGGAATTCTTGTAATCAAAATTGTTCGTATTAACTAATATTCTATGTACACTGGCTGTTTGTGAAAACACATTTCAGTATTACTATTAGACGGATATCAAGATTAATATGATATTCATTTTATTTGCTTCAATTGTTTAGTTTACATGTGATGAATTTTCAATTTAAATAAATATTCTAAAGATATTTATTACTTTACTTATTTAAAAGCATGGCTTATCTTTATTCCTAGATTTATATAGTAGGGAATTAAAAGATTTAGGAGATTCGTTGTTTTTAATTATTCTCAGAATAACTGTATCTTTTAAAAATAATTCAATATGTTCCAGATCTTTCTTGTAACAAGGCATATAAACTCGCTGTTCTTTGAAATTGTCCAATTTTACTTGTTTGCATGTATCTGTTACACTTAAAATTAGCATTCTTTTAGATTACAAGAAGTTTGTTCTCATGTTGCAGCATTTGTGACATCTGCTGTCAAAAATATTTGTCAAGTTATAGATCGTTAAAAATATATTGGAATTCACATAAAAACCAATTCCTTCTAAAATGTGTTTTGCTAGAATTTTTTTTAAATTTTAGCGAAGGCTCTAAAAAATTAAATTTATTCCTGTATATTGTTATAATTCCAATATTTATATAATTTTGTCGAGTCAAAATTCCTCCAAGAGAGGCTGCAAAGAAAGTTATTTAAATGAAAAGTTGTGAGGTGACTGTGGGAAGCACAGCAGACTGAGTAGTGTCAATGCACCTACTCTCTTATGCTGTTAGTGTATCTGTAGTACACATATAATTAAAGTCATTAATTTTGTAATGCTTGCTTCAATCCTTTGAACTCTATCAATGACAAATCCTTTATAAAAGATCGAGATTTAATTTTGTTATTGTATGTATATCTGAATAGATTTCTAGATATAAAATAAATAAATAAAACATTTCAAGTAAATTTATTTGGCCATCCTGGATAAAATAATATACACAAAGATAAATACAATAAACTAAAATTATATAATGTTAATCAATGGCCATTTTAAACAGTAAAATGACAGTTGAATTGTATATTTTTTTTATGAGCTGCAAAAAGCTTGAGTCTAAATATCCAGGTAGCATAGCAGGATGTTCTGTACATTTTATCTCCTTTTAAGTCTGCATTTGGCATAGACCAATCAGCTTATTTCACCCAGCAGTTATAATCTGTCATGGCCTTGATCATAACTGTGAGGGTTATAGATACATTTAAAAATATTGTTACATGTAACATTCTTCACATTTTTACTTGCATGTGTAAATAATTGCATCATTTCAATGCTTATTTTGTATAAATATTGTTTTTATAAATAAATAAAGGTCTAGAGAGTGGTTTAGTTATCTGTAAATATGCAGTAGTCATATTGGACTATCTCATTTTCAAATTTCATTGGCACATTCCACACAGTTTATATATACCTATACTATTAAAAAATTATTTGTAGAATTTTTAACTCAAATAAATATACTGACAATTATTAAATTAATGACTAATGATGATTCAAATATATAAATTCAAATTGTTAAGTACTGCAAATTGTTTTATAGAATTGAGACCATTGAATTTGAAAAACTTCTCACAATTGTGCTTATTGGTAGGTAGTGTATCACTCCAAACTCATTAAACAGTTTTAATTTCTAAGAAATATATACATATGAAATGTTACCACAGTGAAATATTAATGTTTATACCTTTCATTGTCTGATTCCCTTTGTAATTACCTGCTCCAAATGTTTTAGTTTTTTTTTTAAGAAATACTATCTCATATAGAAGAGCATGAAAAAATCAAGAACATGGAATGCATGTAAACACAATTTAGGAAATGAATTTGTAATAAGATTCATCGATAACATGGGTATTTTTGTTTATTTAAAAATTTTGACATCTACTTCTAATGTTTAACAAGAGGTTTATATCTTATACAATTATTGTGTACTCACAATTCTTATATCTTACTGATAATATCTAATAAAATTCTTTGGAAATCTTATGAATGGCTTTTTAAATTTATTTACAACAAAAAAAAAAAAAAAAAAAGATTTTTAAAAAATTTACAAAAAGTATTAAATGTCATTAACCTAAACAGATAAAATGACTAATAAAGAGTCAAATTATGCAGAATTTCCAATATTTTCACTAAATTTAAACTGAAAATATCTCATTAGATCTATGACATAAAATCTTAATTTTTGAACACCTAATGATTCGGCAGTTAACAGTAAAGAAGGATTAAAAAAATATATTGGTTTCTTTAAAGTCTCTGAATTTTATTTGCTATTATTTGAGCACTATCAAAATTAATTTAATCAAATAAAATGTGAAACATATCATACGTAGGAACTAGAAAGCAAAACAGGAAACTTCTTTACATTTGTAGGTTATCTACAGAACCTTTCATAGTGTTTTTGATCCAAATTAAATGAACTAATGCGAGAATTTTGAAATTTCAGATCTTAAAAACTGGCAGAGTTATAAATAAAATCCATGTATATGCAATCAACTTTCTGAATTTACATTAAACAAATTACAATACTGAAATTATGCAATTATTTTTTGTAAAATATCTCCATACACTTTTTTTTTTTCATGTTCTAAAAATACAATAAACCTTTTTTATAATATTTGTTCACCATAACTGTAAATATACATATTAAATAGTAAAGATTATTATATTTATTTTTAAACCACCCTAACTTTCCTTACATTGAATTTTATTAATAAATATTTACACATTGCATATATTAATAACTACATCAAAATGAGGGAGATGGAAACAAACAATGAAATTGACAAAAGGTTTTCTTTTTTTAATTTCATACTAATTATAAAATTTCTACATATATATTTGATTTTTTAACTCACTGAACATACCAACACTTAATCCACACCTATTTGTACCGGTTATGTCTTTTGAGAAGTTACTGTATGTGTGTTTAGTTTTAAATAATCCAGTTCCATTTTATGTAAACTTAAAACTTATTTGGAAAATGTAGAAATAAATCTAATCTATAATGATAAATCTTCTACAAACTGTGCAAATACCAATAAATGCATATTATACATAGTAAAAAAAAAATGTACATTTGCGTGATAGGTTTATTTATACCATACAATCAAACTCTGAAAAACATACGTGTTAATAAATACCAAGCAAATATGTTGCAATTTTTATTTTTTTGTAAAAGAATTATGGATTCAAAAATGACTATTTTATTTTGGTTATGTAGGAGTGAGCAGGACTTTATATGCAATATATGTGGAAATAAATCTATAATCTGTTATACACACATTCTAATTTAAAAATTTTAATGTCTTAATTTATTACCATATTTGGAATTCAATTCTCAATAAATCATATCTTTTACCTAAAATAGTGCAGCGAATAGACTTTCAAAATATTGCACGATTTTTTTACATGTAATTTTACAAATGAAAAAGTGACAATTTTGATTTCTAATGTTTGAAAATGGTATTTGATTCATCATCTAGTATAAATATTAATAGAGCTGTAGTAAATTAAGATATTTTTCCATTTCTGTAGTGAATGCTTCTCAAAATTTTTTTTTTCTACTTTTGTAGTGAATGCCTCGAAAATTTTTTCTTTTTCCCTGTAAAAATTATTAAGTAAAATAAGTTTTACAAATATATATATATTTGTTTTTGATATGACATGGTTATATATCAGATTCTTGTTTTAGATAATTAAATGCTGAAGTATCTCTGTTAACTACTCTGAAGATGTGAAAAATAAGTAAAATTTATGTTAACTAAACATTATATGTACTCAATATAACTTAATTTAAAATAAATAAAAAAAATTTTGAAATATTTACATTCTTGTAGAAGTCTACACCTATCCAAAATCCAACCATTTCAGCAAAATAAGACACTTTAGAAAGTAAAATTTAAAAGGTTAAGAGCAAAATAATTGTAAGCAATAGTAGTAAGCAAATGACAGCATATTGATCTGACCCAGTCATCCCGTGAATTTAGTCCATCAAATTCAATATATAAAAAAGAACCGATTGAACTTTTAACAAATTCTATGTTAAAATACAGATATGAATGAGAAGATCTTGAGTTTTGGTTAAAAGTTTACACAGAACATCTTCAAAACTTCAGCAAAGCTATAAAATGTCTTTGTTACAACATATTTATGAGAAAAATGTTTGACATGTCAGTAAAAAACACATAATACAGAAATAAATTGGATGATTAACATGAAATACAAACACACATTTACGAAACAACCTTGCTCTTTGGTATCCAGCTTCAAACTACATTGGACTTCATTCCAAATTCTTTAAATTTCTGGAAAATTTTATGAAAGAAAAAATATTTTTTAAAAGGAAAATTTATAAATAAATATTGATCAGTCAAAAACATTCATAATGCAATCTATGTTTAGAATAAAGTGAAAACAATTAGATTTATATTCTTCAGATTAACAAATATGCATGAATTAAATAAATATAAAAATAAATAAAATTATTTTCCAATATTAATAAAATTTGAACATACCAAAGTAAGTGAGCAATAACCACTTTCCGACAATTCGTGGGCCTATCTTATCAGTTCACAGAGCTTGAAGAACCTTCATCCTCCATACAGGAAAATATTCTCCTGAACATAATCAGGATACTGTGAATCCTTAGAAAGTTTCCCTAGAAAACAGTTTAATTTCTGAGCACCGCAAATTCTTTAGGTTATTTGAGTCTAAAATTTTTTATAAATATAACAATCCCTATAATAATGAACAATGCTAAACTTATGAGATCTATGTTAATTATAGATTACTAGGTGCAAGATCAAAATAAATAGCTAAGACACAAAGGCTTAGCTGAAATTATGATTTCAATTAGTAAATCATCACAATCATAAAACGTTGTACAACATATTACACTAATTTTTCAGCACAACAGATTAAATGTACACTTAAAATTTAATAATTCATACAAAACTAGTGTCTGGATAATTTTGATTTAAACGCTACGTAATTACACTTTACAACACAAAAAACAATGAATTCATACAATATTCGTGTAAAATAACAAAAACAGGTTATTTATTGAATTAACATATGTTTAAAAAATACAACGGATTTTGTCAATAATATAAATAAAATCAGTCGAGAAAACTACTTCATATTATTATGAAAACGGTCGCTAAAATTATGGCCAAGATTACCATAAACAAGACTCGAGCAATGTTTGCAACAAAAAACAAAAGATTATTTCGATGAAATACAACAAAATTAGAATGGAATCATTTTAATACTAACCTGTAATGAAATGCTTATTACAAAACACAAATTTTGGATTTGCTTTCCAATGTTTTGTTGCAAAGCAATCTCCCATTGCAGCCTTCTAGATGGACTTGCAGGAAAGCGGTACATTTTAACTGTAGATAGCAAATTCGTATCGCTTCTCAGTTCAGTTCAAGTGCAAGCACTGAAAAAGTGGAGACAGCCATGCTCCGATAAAAATTTTGATCAGTTTCTAATCCAAGATATAACACACAGTTCGTGATTGCAGTCTATCTGTAATTTGAATTATCGAGTTGTGCTTCAACTGAGATTGAAGAAAGTAGAGTATAGAGTAACTGGAATTTTAGAATCTATTGATGATGTCAGAAATTTTTCAACTTTTTGAACATGCTCTATTGATTTACACTTCGCTATTGAGGAATAAGACCATTCGCCGTGGTTGGAGATAAAATTTTTCAAAATTTCACGCTGTGATTTGTATTTTGTACAAATATAAAATGTTCACTAGTTTCGGGTACTTTACAATCTGCACACAAAGGAGAATCTGTTAGTTTAAAAGAAATATATATCATTTAACGGTAACTTTTAACTCGCAACTTATTGATTAAAACTTCTGTATTTCTATTTTTTGCTTGTCTGTTCCATTTTTCAAGATGAGAAATATAAAAAAAATTTGTATATCTCTTGCTCTTTTTCCATATTTCTTCACTTTTGATTTTGTGTTGTTTTTAAAATAGGTATGTAGATCTTCATAAGTTATCCAAGAAATAATATTCCACGGCTCTGGAGAGGCTTTAGCTAATTTGAACATCTTCATTAATCTCTATTCCCTTGTGAGCTGGTACCCAAATGAATGTAAATTGAGCTATTTGGAGGCACTGATGTAAAGTTGAACTTAAATTTAATATTATCGTATTGGATTTTCTATTAATATTTTGGATGCTTTTTAAGACTGATAAGCTGTCCGTCAAGATGATATAGTTTTCTGTTTCAGAAACCCATTTTTTTAATGAACCATATGGCTATAGCTTCAGCTGTGAATATTGAAATCATGTCAGTATGAAATTTTGTCGAATTTTTTCTTAGGGAAAAAATTGATGTTTGATTAGTATTTTTGGAACCATCGAATGATACAAAATTTTGGCTGAATGTAATCATTAAAAAATATTTTGTACTATATCATCTGGAAGATCTTTGTTTTGAAATGGTAGTTCATGAGTATATATATTATTTTGTGATAGATTGGGGGATCCATTGAAGAATATCTACTTTATGATGCTTCGTCTTTTGAAAAATACTGATCTCTTTTTCTATATTTATAAAAATTACTATTATTCCAAAATAACCTAGCGTTCGGTGAAAATGCTATTTGCTTGGTTATAAATTTTTGGCAAAGAAAATTATGGCGAAAAATATTTCCATTCATAGACTCTGCTCTTAATAAATCAACGGGTATTTCTTGGGAGACCTAGGGCTAACCGTAAGGCAGCATTATAAATCGGTTCTAGTTTTTGTCTGTTGCTATTGCTAGAAAAGAAAAATAGTTGACTTCCATAGTCAAAGATAGAACGGATGGCATTAATAATATTTAAAAGCAGACCTAAAAAGGCTTTAATTGCAAACGTAGGTAATTAATTTTTCATGTGGTATTGGGGTCGAAGATGATACCCAGGATTTTCAGAACATTTTAAGTAATGGAGGTATTGTGCTTCTTAGAAAATAATTTCCATTTTTTACACCAGACTGAAATTTTATTTAAAGATTCTTGCATTTCGCCTATTGTTTTATTCAATTCGTACCACTATTATATAAAATTCATCAGCATAAACCAGAAGATGGCTGTCGTGTTGAATTTCAAAATATCTGACATATAAATCATAAAAAAAAAGGACTTAAGATAGACCCTTGGGGTACACCATAATTGTTTGTAACGATTTTTGAAAACATGTTTCTCCATTTGATTTGAATTGTTCTTTGATGTTTTTGAATCCATCGTAGTAATCTACCAGAGTATCCAACTTTGTTTAGTTTAGAAATAAGGCCATTTGGCCACACTGAGTCATATGCTGCTTTTAATAAACGCTACCAAAATAAAATATTCTTTTGCGTTCAGCCATATTTTATGATGTCATGTTGTAATTGAAAATGTATTAATGCTGCTTCTGTGAGGTAGAATGATTAACATGAAAATTTTGTTTTGAAAACTGAAATAAAAGAGAAATAGGAACATGAAGAATTTTTAATCAGTCCTTTAGAATGACTTGAAAACCAACTGTCATTAAATGATTTTAGAATTATATTGCTTTGATGGGGGAGATGGTTTATTGATTGGAGAGAAATCTTATCATGCCCTGGACTACTGTTCTTTTGATGAGATATTGCTATTTCTAATTCTTTTATTAATATCCTGGCTAGAAAAAATATTTGGAATACTAGTTGTTTCGTTTTGCGTAAGTTTGCTTGGGATTGTTCGTTTGTTAATATGGTCCCGTTATTTTCAATAATATTAAAAGGATGAATAGTTAAAAATTCGGATGATTTTTAAAAGAACTTTAGGAGAAGATATTTTTTCGCAGGTCTTGTGCCAAAAAATTTTCTTTACAGGCTTTTTGAAAAGTTTTGCGCTTACTGCTTTATATTTTATAAAAGCTCTGGAACTGAGGTTTTTTCGGTTTCTTGAGATAAGATTTGAGCTTTTTTAATTTCTTTTAAATATCTATATTTATGTTTTCATTTAAATTTATATTTTGTTGAAACAATGTGTTTTGTTTACAATTAGTAGTTACTGACCTGTTTGCTCTTTTGTAATTAATTATTATAATGGTCACTTCCAAAATTAAATTCGTGGACCAGGATAAATCATAAATGCTAAAGAAAGATCTATAGATGTAAAAATTCCCAATGAATGGAGATAAGTTGAAAATAATATTAAGTCATTTTCAATGATCCAGTCAAAAATCTAGAGTTTTTTTGATCCCCATATCTCAAATTTTAGATAAATTGCTGTCTTGAAAAGTTACATGTATTATTAAAAATTGTGATAGGATTTAAATCTATTTGAACTCTGAAATACTAATTTCTGAAATAAGTAATATCTTTAAAAACTATCATTAATTCATTTCTCTATCAATTCTGAATATATTCTTATTGAATATTTGGAAACCAGGTTTCTTGAATTATTAAAATACTTGCTTTTGAAAGATTGGAGCGAAAAAGAATATCCTTGTTTTAATTCCACGTGCAACATGATTTAAAACGGAAAAAAAAAAAAGGTTCGATACTACGAATTAGTTGAAAAATTCGAAAAAAAGTAGATTAATAGTGAGTTTTTAGCGAAAAATATAAAAAATGTGATTATTTATTTAAGTTCCTTTATTTTTTCTACTATAATGAGTTTCCTCTCTGTTCTGATATTTTCTCGAATCTTTTTGCCTTTTCATTCTGTTTTCTAAACAATCATCATCTTTTGAATTGTTATATTGGATGCAACATTCCATGGTATTCATTGAAAATCGTAATAGGTATTCTTCTGACGTGAAGAACTATTTGTTCTATTTCTTTTCGAATATGTTATTGGTTTCTTCAAATTTAATTTCTAGTTTCGCAAAGATTTTCTATCTTCTCTGTTTGAATTATATGTTTTGGCCGATATGATGTTTTTTTTCCCTTTGGAATTTTTCAACTGCTTCGTTTCTCGAATTTGTTGTTGTAAATTTTTAATATTTCAATATCTTTTGCAAATCATTAGCTTCATGTCCCTCTCACAAAGAGCTGCATTTTTTTTTTATTTGTATTTCTTTGCAGTCGTTTACAGAATGGTTCAGTGAAAAATTTTTATTGCGCTTCTACAAAATTTTTGAAGGTGTCCAAATTTCCAGCAGTTTGTGCAATTTTCATGTACATTTCAAATCAATAGGAACTCTTTCGGGAATACTGCAAATTTGGGTAACTTTAACTGTTTTGATCGGTTTAAATCAGACTCCGTTTTTTTGGTAAAGCGTTGGATATCAAAAATTGCGTAATTGTAATTTTCTAATTCCGATTTAATGTCGTCTATTGTATATTCTGTGTCTATTCCGTGCAATATATAACTAAGCCAGTAAAAGGATAATCTTGTACTTATTTTTACTCTATTAATTTCTTTAATTTTTTAAAGCTTCTTTGGCGGTCTCGCAATTATTGAATTATGATCTCAATACTTAAATATTTTTTTTTAATTGTGAACTCTTTCATTATATTTTCTTTTTAGTTTAAGAGGATTACCATTCTGAAAGCCATTTTCCGATTTTAAGAAAATTGTAATATTTGGCAACGTGCTTAAGTTTTTGTCTTTCCGCAAACTTGGTCAATAATTCTATATCTGTGAGATTACACCTATATTTATTGAATGAAAAAGTTGAATTTTCGTGTTCCACTTCCATATTATTATTTGGGTGAGGGTAGTCACCCATTTTGTCTTCTCTATTCCAATACTCAAAATTGCATAAATACACTATCTTGTGTAAATAATTAAATTAAAAGCTCTCTTATCCGAAAATAGAAGAAAAATTATATGAACTAAATTTCAATACAAAATAAAAATTCAAAACGATCTCACCCGCTCGAATCCGCTTGAAAGTCAAAAGTATTTCAATATGCAACGAAAAAGAACTTCGCAAAATCATCGCTTCTCATGCTGCATTCAAATACAGAACAGACAGTTCACAGTTTGCTGTTTCTTGGGCTACTCATTTTAAATTGATAAAAAAAATTTCTAACGAAATCTAAGCGAAATTAAAATTGTCTCCTCAAACAATGTTATTTTGCTGAAACCGGAAACAAAAAGCGTCCCAATGACATCAGCGCCCCATATTAAGCTTTACGGTAGAACTTGTCCATAGAGGTAATATGTTTCAGCTATGGGAAATGACACTCCTAATGAACTTAAAGCGTTGTAATTCTATATAGAAGTATACTATTTTTTTCTATACCTTGGAATAATGACTTCAAAACATTAGAGCATTGCATATGTACATTTCAGGTTTCTTCGTAAAAAAAGAGGGTGTGCATTATACGACGAACATAAGCATTAAAAAATGCACCTCAAAAGTATAGATGAGCATTATGTGCTGGACTTTACGGTAATCTGATATTTTTCTTTGCATTGTTTCTTTAGTATCAACAAATTGTTCAATATCATCCATTATTTTTTATTCATTTCACCATTGGAATGCGAGTCTAAATAACAGCACATATTTTTCATGATGTTCAACAGCAATCAGCATCTGCTGATGAAGGAAGAAAAGCAATCATCTTTGTTTTTCAACTAAAGAAAATGTCATGGAAATGTACATGCATAAAATCTTTAAAAATCTATATGAAGAACAGATTGTAAAAAGGAAAGTTAAACCATAATGCCACATGACAAAAATTCCATTAACTCTGAATTTTAAGGTGCAAAAGAAAATTAGATGTAATTAAATACTAAAAAAAGTTAATTAGTTGGAACTAAAATTTTTAATTCACCTGAAACGAATAAAACAGGTTCCCGTTGAAATAGTCCAAAACCAACAACAGTACTGAATGAAACAAATAATAATAAAAGTAACCTTACACAGTAGAAAATATAATATTAATTCAAACCAAGCAGCTACTTTAAATAGATAAATTAAGGTCTGATTTTGATGAAACTACCATAAGTAGCTCAGAAGAAGAAAAATCAAGAAATTTTATAAGTAAATAGAAATTCTAACTTAAATTACACACACACTATTGACAATCTGTTGAACCCAATCAGTTTCAATTGAGAGTGATTTTCTTTTAGTTTATTTTTCTACTTTTCTGTTACAATTGAAAAACATGGAATTTGCCAATAAAGGAAAAATGTACTTACGTATTGGCATCACTGCAGCAAAATTTGCACCACAATATGAAACGGATTCTTATGTGTTTTATATGAGAAAAAAACAGTCAAATTTTGATGAAAAATGTGTCACTTTGGTTACGGTTAATATGTAAGTATCAGTAAAAGTACTATCCTTTTTCTTTCTCTATCCTTTTTTTTTTGAACGGGTAAAAATGTTATTACTTACATTTTATCGCACCAATGCCAACGTTCAAAATTTTGCATGTGTTGTACGTGCTAAATTGTAGCAACCTGTGCTTCGTTTCAAGTAATGTCGACAATAGGTTGGGATTATATTTAAGAACCGAAATGTCATAGGATGATTTGGTACTTATGTATAGTTGCCAACTCTATTAATAACTCGCCAAGTTGGCAACTGCCATTTCCTATGTGTCGTACATGCTGAATTGGCAACAGTATATTTCGTTTCAGAAAATACCGCCAATAGGCTGCAATAATACATAACTTATTTTATGACCAAATGGTCATGCTATGCAGTTGAATGTAGGCAAGAAGTACTGCTGAAATGTACCAATATTCAGGGGATAACTTAGTTTTACGCTATACTTATTAATGAGCTGGGTACAAAGGGATTGTAGCCTAAGTACGCTAATACATAAGTACCACTTAATATAAGCTACTGTTTACAAAAAGCTTCACAAATCATTTTTTATCTTATTGGCACCTCACGAATCGCGTCATTTTCCGACAAAATCTGACCGATTTTATATTAAATATGTTAGAATCTTTGTTGTTTTGGTATCAAGGTGTGATAAGCGTGTGATCAATTTTGCTGTGGGGTGATGCTACAACATACAGTGGGCCACAAAAGTTGCAATTTCTAATAAAATTTTATGTTTTCGACTAATAAAAATTAATATATTGTAATTGTAATTTTTTTTATGATATCTGCAACCAGTGGCACACACAAGAGGGGGGCCTGGGGGTCCGGACCCCCTCCCAAAGCCCTTGATTTTTTCCGATTGATTATAATTCTAAGTATATCGCACGTAAAATTTAATTAAGTATTTGTTATTAATGATTAATTTTATTAATTAATGTTAATTATTTATTTATTAGTTTCCTAAAAATCGACAAAATCAAATGAACATGATACTAGAACGGTGAAATTTAGATCCCGGAACCCCCTAAAAATTTCTGTGTGCGCTACTGTCTGCAACTATTCTTAATGGAATAACATAATCAATTTTTTAAAAATAGTATAAATATTTTTTTAAAAAATTAATTATCAAAAAGCTACTAAAAAATTACGCCACAAAAGTCTTCGTACACTTAACAAAAATCTCAATTTAGCTTTAAATATTGTATTTCTTTCTTACTTTAGTACTTAGTAGGATATCTTTTAGTGTCCACAACAACTTTTCAGCGTCTTGGTAAAGATTTCATCAGTTTTTTGTACTTTCTGCATCGATTTTCCCCCATTCTTCTGTGATTATTCTTTTGACTTGACATTATGCGTTTATATCTCATGTTTTCTTTTTTTACATCAAAATCTCACCAAATATGTTCTACTGGGCTAAATAAAGTGATTGAGGAGGAGTTTTCATAGTTTGGGGACAGTTATAGAGACACCAGTGGCGCACATTAAGAGCAGTGCGCTTGGCGCCATTATCCTGTAAAAAATGAAGTCGTTTCCTATATCCAAATTTCGGGTGGATAATTTAAAATTTCTCTTTCTTTCTCAAGGCCAACGACAGGCGCACCTCTAGCCTCATGCCACGATGAATTTTGTGGGCCTCGATCTGACTACGTTAGACAGGTGGCATTAGAAACAACAACACATTTTCGGTTTATTTTTATTGTGGTAGCTCTATTAATTTTATGCGATTCGATTTTTTTAAAAATATTTAACCATTTTTATATTGGACGCTATTTTTGTTGCAGTATTCTATTTTTGTGTAATTTCCGTTGAAAAGGGATATCTCAGAAATTTCTGGTGCGTACAAGGATTATTTTTTAAAAAGATTGTGAGAGTTCTATGATAAATTATAACGGTATAATAGATTTACCAAATTCGCTCTTTAAGTCAATTTTATATTTTTAAGGGATTGAATTTTTTTCTTTTAAGATTTTACTGATTTCACCCAATGGGAAATGTTATAAATCTGGAAAAGAAGTAAAGCTGTTTTTCAAAAAAGTGATAAATTGAATGGTTGAATTTTTTATTGTGGATCTTAAGGTGTGTTTGTGAATTACAACTGGCATAACGATAAATCTGCCTGGCAGAATTCTTTTTTTAAAGGTAGCAAATTGCAGTTTCTACTGTTTTATTTTTAATAAATGATTTCCTATATCTTTTTCACATCTAAAAATAAAGTCCTTTTTTTAATATTTAATTCTTCTCTTATGACCTCAATTTATTTATTTATGTTTTAAAATTCTTTACATCTTTCGCTTCTTTTAATTTTTTTTTCTTTCTTCATTTTGAAATTCCTCTCACATTCTGATTTTTTTTTTCATTTTTATCTTGGAACTTATACTCTTCAGAGACATTTTAGATTTAAAAATATAAGTAAATTTCTTATTATTTCGCTTTTTAAATCATTTTAAGTGGTTGTAATTTACAGTTCTTAGCTGCTTCATCTCCACACAAGTTTTAGTAATATTTCTTTATTCACAACTTATTTTTTTTAGTGCGAGGCAGCCATCTTGAATAAAATCTACGTTCTCAGTGACTAGTTTTGATAAGACAAACCATAATCCTGTACCTAGTAGTGAACAGCGAGTTTGGTCCACGAAAGTCTACGTACACTTAAAAAAATCTCAACATAGCCTTAAATTTTGTATTTCTTTCAAATTTAGTATTTAGTAGGATATCTTTTAGCGTCCTCAACAACTTTTAAACGTTTTGGTATAGATTTAATCAGTTTTTTGTAATTTCTGCATGGATGTTTCTCCATTCTACTGTGATTATTATTTTGACTTCACATTTTGGTTTTATGTCTCATGTTTTATTTTTTTAAGATCAAGTTCTCACCAAGTTTATGCTTACTAGGCTCAAATGAAGTGATTTAGTGGGTGTTTTCAGATTTAGGGAACATTTATAGAGACACTATTGTGTCTCTATAAATGTGTTTACGCTTAGAGCCATCTCTCTAGAGTGTACATTGAGTTCAATGCGCTTGGTGTCATTATCTCGTTGCAAAATTAAGTCACCTCTAGTGTATAAACTTTGAATTGATAATTTAAAATTGCTTTTTAAAATACACTCATGGACAAAAAAATTAGCGCACCAAAAAAAAAATCGGGATCGTAACGAAACTTGGCATGAAGGTACATACATGTCAGGGAGATATGCAAATGATTAGAAATGCTGCATGATTGCGCATTAAGTACAGCCAGTAGAGGGTGTTTAACGTCTTTCTTCGTGGAGTATAGAACAGGTAACCAAAGCTTGTTTGAGTATGCAGAAGCATTTACAAAGTAAAACTGAGGTAGACATGTCATTACGCCGTTTTCGAAGACAATATGAGCAGCTGTCGCAGTTTGAGAGAATCATCCTCATGATGGAAGCTGAGTGGTCAGCTAGGCGAGTGTGGCGTGCCTCGGCACCCACCTAATTCCTTTAAACTGGAACCAACTTGCGAGCAGAGAGAAGTGAACTGATATGAACGGACACTCAAAAGATCTGTCTTCTTTCGGATACTCGCACTCATTTCTCTCCCTGACTCGCACGAGGAAAGACGTGCTTTTCCTTTATTCAATTTGTTTCAACCTAAGTAATTAGTAATTCTTATAATATTCTATAATGATGCAAATTAAAAATATGTTTAACCTTTTTTATCATTCTCATTTTTTACTATTTATATGGCGTGGAATAAACCTTAAATAGATTCTTACTTCACGCCATAATTGGGGACCTGAACACGCGGGAACGCAATCCGTCAAAATCCAGTTCATTTTAAAGATAATAACGTAAACTTTTTTTATTTTCTAATTTTAATCTCATCCTTGGATTCTTCCCACCATCAATTTATGATCATTTCATGCCTGAGCTGTCGTAAGAAAATCAGTAAGTTTTTATGCTTTTCTTTTTCATTTATGTCTGCTATATGTTTTTTCAAAAATTTCTGTTGCACTCACGTTTAATATACTCTGAATAATTTTTTTTTCAAAAACTGTTTGCCCATTTCATGAAGAAACAATGTTTTGTGTATCACATGCATGTAAGATTTCTAATCCTGTATACATATTTTATTGCAAATATAATTTCATTTTCCTAACGTTTATCTTTCAACGTAAAATATACTTATGTAAAGATTTTTATTTACCTTCCAACATGCCTAATGAATGTGACAGTAACCAGATATCCCACGTGGCAGTCAAACCATCACCTTTTTGGAAACATAACCCTGCGCTATCGTTTGTGCGATTAGAGGCGCAGTTCGAATTAGCCAAAATTTTAAATTACACCACTAAATGTTCTGTCTGCTGTTGAGTCAGACATTTTAAATTCTGTTAGCGACTTGGTTCTAAAACCACCTGAAAACGAAAAGTACGAAGCCTTAAAAAAGCGTTTATTCGAAGTACATTCAGAAAGTGGGGATTCTAAAATTCGAAGGGCTTAGAATTAGGGGACCAACGGCCATCACAGCTCCTTACGCGCATCGTTGCCTCGCCGGCGATAATGTTGGCGAGCCACTTTTGAAATCGCTGTGGGTCGGACATTTGCCTAACGGAACGCAAACAATTCTTGCTGCTCTCAACGAAAACTAAGATCAAATAGCAATTGTTGCTGATAAAATCAATGACCTGACTTTTCCCCAAGGAATTAATTCAGTTGCAGCAACATCTGGAAAAAAAACTGCGCAATTAGAACAACAAATTGCTCAACTTACACAGCAAGTAAGTGAACAAACTAGTTTTGTGAAGCGTTCCCGTAGCCCGGCCCGCAACTCAAGCCATTTCCGCAATCGCAGTAAATCGCGAAATCGTTTTAAAAGGTAGCAAGAACCCGCAAATGGATATTGTTTTTACCATACAAGTTTTGGAAACGAAACGAAAAAGTGTGCTACTGCATGCTCTTTTCGTTCGAAAAACTAGAATGGCGATCGTCTCCTGGCCTCATTGGCGATCGTCTCATGAACCGTGTTTTATTGGCCGATTCTTCCTCTAAGATAACTTTTTTGATTGATACAGGAGCGGATACTTCTGTTAGTCTGAAATCTTTCGTGCCTCATGCTAAAGTTCAACAAGACAACTTTGTACGCTGCGAATGGCACAAAAATACCGACTTATGGCACAAAACCAATTTTACTATATTTAGGTTTACGACGGCAATTTACCTGGTCTTTCGTAATCGCAGATGTACGCCAACCAATCATTAGGGTTGATTTCCTAAAACATTTTAATTTGCTTGTGGATGTTAAACATCATAAAATTATCGACACCGACACTAAACTTTCTTTTTTATCTTAAATGGGAAAATTAACAAAATTTTGAATAAGTTGTAATAATCTAGACCGTTTTGATGAATTTTTTTTATAAATAAAGTTGTTACAATACCCGACATCGTCACATGTACATTCGATCTATCGATTGCGTGTGAGTATGTATCTACTATGAACAAAGTTGAATATAGAACCTAATCTGAATAGAAACTTAAACTTGTTTTGATTAAAGGATAAAAAAGATAAAACTCGAGCTATTTTCATAACAGGTCAATTTTTTAATGCACAAAAATAAATTTATCATAATGCCATTGAATGTACATTGTTTTTGGTTAATCCTTGAGGGGTATAAATAAACAAATTAGATGGTTTGCCAAACCTCGGACATGCAACATATAATTGGCCGTGCGAAAAGCAAGGGTTTTCTAAATCTAAGCCACAAATTGTCATTGTCTGACCTTGTGACTTATTAACGGTCATAGCAAATGCCAAGTGAATTGGAAATTGCAAACATTTGAATGGGTAGGTGAGTCTGAAAGAATCATTGGGATCTGTGGTAGACATACAACTTCACCTTGAAATTTGCCGCTCAAAATAGTCGCCTCAAGAATATTTCCCATGATTTTTTATGAACAATCGCATGCTCTTACATAATTTTGGCGCATTTTTAACTAATTGCGATATCAGACCGAATTGTGAATCTAAATCATTCTCGAATCCACTTGAACCCCTACAAAAATTATCATCCATATCAGTTCAGCTGCTTTGGAGGAGTTCAGTCATATACACACGCACAAAAGAATTATATAAAAAAAAGATATAAGCCGTATCTCGTGGCGAAATGAATAATCTTTCCGAATCTGTAATTATTTTTTGTCTGATTTTGATAGAAAAATTAGATTGCAATTTTAAAAATGGCAAAAATATGGGAAAATTCTCAGCTCTTTCTTTTTTTTCTTGCCGCGCATTAGCAAAATAAGTAGTACACATGGTAAATCAATTATGCGTTTTAAGGTTTTTAATTAATATCTTTTTAACTAATTGCGATATTGGACTGAATTGGGAATCTAAACCATTCTCGAACCCACTTGAAACCACACAAAAAAATGTCATCAAAATCGGTCCAGTCGCTTAGGAGGAGTTCAGTCACATACATACGTACATAAGAATTATATATATATATATGTATATATAGAGAGATATAGATTATTTGAAAGGATGTTAATTAAAAACACTAAAAAGCATGATTCATCTGTATTTTTGAAACGATGAGGACCCGGTATGACCAGTTTGGCTGAACATCGATTTTCGACGCCAAATTACGTCATTTTTATAACAATAACCTTGTTACAACAATGCAGGTAAATATTAGTTGAATGATTTTAATTAATATCTTTTTAAATAATTGGGATATCGGACCAAATTGTGAATCTAAACCATTCTTGAAACCACTTGAACCCACACAAAAAATTTCATGAAAATCGGTCCAGCCGCTTAGGAGGAGTTTAGTCATATACACACGCACAGAAGATTTTTATATATAAAGATGTGTTACTTAGAAAAAGCCACAACCTTTTAAATTTCACTATCAGCAAAAAAAATCATATGTACCCAATTAAATCCCTAATATTCTTATCCTTATGAGAAAATAAAATAATTTAAAAGGGTAAAAGAAAATCAATTCTTGAAACACTCTAAAACTCTCTAAAATAAAATTCAAGTAATGATCAGCGCATATAATTTGTACAATATAGCCAATTAAAAGACACATAAAAGCTATTTATTTGATCACTTACATAATTTTCAAAAAAAAAAATTACAACGTCTTAAAACCAACCAAAATATTGCAAAATTAGGAATATAAAATGTTTGCATTATTTTTATGAAGTTTGACACAGTTTAATATTAACATGTGCTCTGATATTAAAACATTTGGAATAACTAATGTGTTTAAATAAAGTTAAAGCTTTTTAGTAATTGAATTTAATAAGAGCGTTGCGCAAAAAAGATGAAAAATATATAGTGTTTTTTTTTCAGGTATAGAAGTTTAAGTTGGCATTACTTTCCAAGATGGCGACCGATTTAACAGCTGTCAAGTGATTTATTCTCAGTTTGGTTTGGCAATTCATCAAAACGATCATCAAGCAAGGCGTAGATTCGTCAAATGGGCCCAAAACGAGATTGCCGTTGTTCCCGATTTTCATAAGCGAATTTTGTTTAGCGATGAAGCGCACTTCTGGTTGAATGGCTACGTCAACAAACAAAACTGTCGCATTTGGAGTGAAGCTAATCCACAAGTGTATGTCGAAACACCGTTACATCCAGAAAAACTGACTGTTTGGTGCGCTTTATGGGCTGGTGGAATCCTTCTTCAAAAACGATGAAGGCCACAACGTTACAGTCAATGGTGATCGGTATAGAGCCATGATTACTAACTTTTTCATTCCTGAATTGAACAATCATGATGTCCAGGAGCTGTGGTTCCAGCAAGACGGCGCAACATGCCACACAGCTCGTGCCACAATCAATTTATTGAAAGATACGTTTGGTGACCGCCTAATTTCACGTTTTGGACCTGTGAATTGGCCTCCAAGATCTTGTGATTTAACACCGCTAGACTATTTTTTGTGGGGCTATGTAATGTCATTGGTCTATGCGGATAAGCCACAAACGCTTGACCATTTGGAAGACAGCATTCGCCGTGTTATTGCCGATGTACGGCCACAAATGTTGGAAAAAGTCATCGAAAATTGGACGTCCAGTTTGGACTACATCCGAGCCAGCCATGGCAGTCCTATGCCCGAAATCATATTTAAAATGTAATGCCACAAGATTATCTTTCGAATAAAAAAAATTCATGTCAATCGAATAATATATCGTTGTTTTATTGCACTTTGAAGTTCTATACCTCTC
This sequence comes from Trichonephila clavipes, assembly GCA_019973935.1. Classification (NCBI taxonomy): domain Eukaryota; kingdom Metazoa; phylum Arthropoda; class Arachnida; order Araneae; family Nephilidae; genus Trichonephila; species Trichonephila clavipes. The sequence goes on along the minus strand of BMAU01019873.1, from coordinate 16,322 downwards.
AAAAGAACACCCTTTACATGTTTGATTGATTAGCTATTAAATGACTTTTGGAGGAAAATTGTCCCACTTTCAATACACAGCCCTAAAAATTATTCAACATTTCTTAAACCTAAAATTTAAATTTTAAGTAATAGCGATCAAATAGTTTTATTAATTAAAAAATAACAAAATTAAGTCATTTTTACAAATTAATTTAACTTTGAAATTCCATAACATAGGTTCTTTTGGCAGCAGACTTCAAATTTATATGCAGTCACACCTCGCCTGGAACGCTTAATTTGTATTTATTAACATCTATCAACATCATTTGAGAAATCTGAAATCCCGTTAGTGGATTCTTGGCAAAATCAGGAATTGAACCCATGACTTATCTTCTAGACTGTGGCCTATTAAAAAGATGTAGAGAAATGCCTTAACAAAGTAAAAATTGACGCGAAAACTCTAAATACTATGTAAAATTTTCCCTCAGAATGTAAATTCTTACACACAGGTCTACTGCGGAAATCTGTCATGAACTGCAGTCTTTTAATATATAAAAGAAAGTAGAAACCAATTAATATAAAAAAAATTTAAACCAATTCCTACTTTGAATGGATGAATAAAAAGTATTTTATTATTTGAACAAGGTATACATACCATATATATGTATACATAATCAGTTATGTTTCTTCCAGATTAAACTCACATAATCAAATTAATTTCCACAATTAGAATTTCTATATTGATACTAGACAATATCTACACAAAAACTATTTTCGTTATAATAAATGCAATAATAGTAGAATGTTAAATATAGAGCAATATGATAATGCATCTAAATTTTTCTTATGTAAAACCTTCAATTGCATTTATACGTTAAATTGTAAAATATGTAATTTTAAATATATTGGCCAAACATGTAATAATCATAATATTCGTATTAGTTTACATAGATCAAATACCAAAAATTACAAGCGTTATAACAATCGTAATAAAATTGAAGTTAGACACTTTCACTTACATGGCTTTGATAATATTGATATCTCTATTCTCAGAATAGTGCCACATGTTAAAAATAGATTGTGGTGGGAAAACCACTCTATTAAAATTATTATAACACTATAGTATATCCATATGGTTTGAATATCATTCACTTTGGAAAAAATCTCTTACTTAGCATTCAACATTCTGACAACAAGAATTAAATTTTTATAATAGCGATAATGCGCATAAAGTTAAAAGTATAAAAAGAGGAAATAGGAAGAGGAGAACGCATAGAGACTTCCAGTGGAGATAGATTCTAAAATTAAAGATTTTTGCCGCAATTTTGAAAAGTCTTAACACATTAAACAAATTAAGCATTTCCTGTTTGGTTTAAATAAAAAAGAAATTAGGTGTACTAGAGATATCCTCAAAAAGTATGATTTTAAAGATTGCCATGCCTTACATATTATTAAGGATATTATTAACTTTCTCATTCATAAATTCAATATTGAAGATATAGATTTAGTAAATAGTTCTACTGAGTATTGTGTACCATACTATTCATGACTAAATCTTATAATAACATTAATTTCTCAAAAATATTTAATAAGTATGTTCATTGCCTGTCTATAAATAACGTTTGCATTAAGAAGGCTTTTAAACATAATAAAAAAATAGGTAGCTCAATTTTAAATTACAATGATTTTAATGATTTGCAAATTAATAATAATATTGTTTGTAATTGTAAAGATTATTCTGATTTTATAAATGATCCTCACAAACATGTGGTAACCGGTTATTTAAATTTTGTTAAAGATAATACTCTTAGAGAAATAATGTCCAAAGGTAACAGCTATAGATTATGGATCTCTAATGATAACAATGCTATCAAAAATCAAATTTCTAAAGATATTAGTAACTTTATTACAAAATAAGCTATTAAATACTGTCTTCCTATTGTAGCTTTTAATGTATTTAAATGCAAAGAGTTAAATGAATAACTGAACATTAACTATAAAATTGATAATGATATAACATACAATAATATTAAGCACCAAATTGCAGACCTACAAAAGAACTTTATTATCGTTTATGTTGATAAAGTACCGGATAATTATGCAATTATTTGCAAGCGGCTTTATACTAATATACTAAACAAACATTTTCATAATAATTCTCCTTTCAAAAAATCTAATTCAAACAAAAGAGAAATTTTTAATCGAATCTCTGCTTTTTATAAAAAAAATAGATTTACGTATTTTGGATATTAAATTCCCTCATATTTTCCTATAACTCCTATATATCATTAAAATCCTGTTAAATTTAGAACTACTATTACTAATGGTTTTAAAACTTATATTACACATCCGGGCAAGAAGCTACAAAATATTATTCAATTTACATTAGACAAAATTGATAATTCTATTATAGTTAAAAATAGCATAGACATTATTAAGTATATATAAGGTAAAATAATTATTTCTATTCATACCTAAGATTTCGAAGATTTATTTAACTTCATAGGTATAGAAGACACGTTTAAGATTCTTAAAATAGCATATAGAAAATATTTTTTATAAGATAATAAAATATAATAAACATATTTCTATTATTGAATTAGTGTTAAAAGAAACATAAATTTTCCATAATAACTCTCATTATCAGCAAATTAAAGGTTTACCACAAGGTGGACCAGCTAGCAACTGCCTAGTAAATATTTACTTGCATTTTTAGGAAAATGAAAGTTTAGTTATAAATATTGTTACTTTTTTTAATACATAGATGACTTAATTATATTTAGTAATATAGTAGACTTAATTCCTAGATTTAAATATTATCCTCACTATTTAAAATTAACAATAATGAGTCAGCTAACTTTTTGGACCTTCAATTAAACGTTAAGAATAATTTGCTATTAAGTAATATTTTTGATAAAAGAGACTCATTTGATTTTAACATTTTAAAAATGCCTTTCTATGGGAGTAATTTACACCTATCAATATTTAGAAATATTATCTTAAATTTTATCAAAAGAAACAATGATTTAGTTACTGATAGCATTTTAAAACATAGTAATTTTGTGAAATTTTGCAGCAATTGTTTAGAATACAATTATCCAAGTAAATTTATTTTTAAATATATTTCTATTTCTAATTAATTCTTTTTTTATCTTAGTTCAATACTTTTTTTTAAAAGTTCTTCTATTTAGTATATTTTTTTTAAAAAAAAAGTTTTTAAAATATTTTAAGCGCTTATTTTAATTGCAATATAACTATGTAGTATATAATTATCCAAGTAAATTTACTTTGAAATATATTTCTATTTCATATTGTATATCCTTAACTTTGTTCATTATTTTATTTAAAACTTCTTATGTGTAGTTTATTTTAAAATATCTTAGTGGTTAGTTTGATTGCAATATAACTATCCAGGTGGCACCATTGCTTTTTCCTTGTGTTGACGTTTCAGTCCTTTACGTTATTTCGCGTGGGATCTTAACGTAGAAGGTTCCAGTTTTTATTTTACATGTAAGTTTTTATCCTAATTTTTTCTATAAAATTTTTTTTATTATTCCTCTCCTTGAGAGATTCATTGTTGTTCTCTTTTCTTACTTTCTTTTTACTATATTATCAGGTTCATCATCAACGTGTTGTAATTGGCTTAACTTTTCAAGATGGCTTTATTATTATTATTTTTCACTGTTATGTCGAAATTTCTGCTGTACGGGGAAGGTTGGATCCATAAAGCATTGCTAACCCTAAATTGTTAGGCTAATTCAGCTACAGCTTTAGAAATCATAATAGGTCTCCAGTTTAGTCCAAAGACTTTTTTGTATCTATATTTGTTGTGTCTGGTGAATTCCAATTTCTTCCTTCTTTAGCACTGTAGATTCTAGTACTTCTTCACTTTTATTTTATTATACTATGTATATATATATATATATATATATATATATATATATAATTAGTCAAGTAAACATAGTAGGTAAAGGTAAACATAAAGAAGATAAGAGAGGAAAAGACTTTAAAAATTAGGTTTAATTATGCAATGCCATTTTAATAAATTTCTGCAATTTTTATTTTATATTTAAATAACAAGATTTCCTAACTTAAAAAAAATATTCTAATTGTTTTGCAAGAAAATTGGAAAGTATACTTAAAAAAAGAAAGAATCATATGTGTAAAGGAAATGTTTTTTGAGCATTTAATATACAAACAAATTTCTAAATTTTAATTTTTTCAACTACAATCAAAATATTATTCTATCACTGGTTCAAAATTTTTAATCTGAAACAAGCCCAAAACTTATATCAAAAATCCATTTTTTATCTCTTCTCTTTAAAAGGTTTAACTGTGCATGTCGGAATATTTTATGTTGCGGAGAGCCGATCAATTTCTATCTCCTTTGCTCTCTCTCTCTGTGACGTAGTCAAACGTAAGAAGATCTAATAGACGGACAATCACATTTGAAGGATACTCGGTGTGTTGGCGATCGACCTTCGGCTCGAATAGAGGATTTGGTGGTGGAAAATCCCAGCCCATGTTTTTGAACTTTACCCAGTAAACGTTATTGTTTTTGACGAATTTATTTCAATTCCAACAATTCGTTTTCACGAAAATTTTGTAGCGTATTGGTCATAGTGTCCTTTAAGTTTATGTTCTTTAGCAGAGAAGGCGGGAAACAATAAAAGTTCAGTTCAGTTCTCTCTGGTTTTGTGGAATTTGGAGCAACAAAGGCTATTATCCCCTAAAAAACTAAAGGATTTATAAATTAATAAATATAAAAATATTTCATTTTCTGGATAAAATATCTGAATGTTAATCTATTTGACATTGCTTTTTCCAACAGTTCTTTGAAATTAATGTTGTAATGTGGAACAATTTTGAGAAAATGCTTTAGTTGGTTTTGAGGAGGAATATATCTATTGCAGTTTATCAAGATGTGAAACAAATCGTTTAAGCAAATACAAATTCTACAGATTGCATTGTCTGATAAATTGAATTTTCGTAGAAGTCCTGGAGTGATGATCATTTTGATGAAGATTCGAGTGCACAGGATTCCTTCTCTTCTATTACTTGTCCACTTACAGATCGAGCCTATGTTTGGAACATTGCCCAAGATTTCGAAATATTTGCTTGTACAGAAGTAATCATTTGCTTTTTTAAAATTCTCATGATATATATTTGTGTGGATGTCTTCTGAGGCGATCCAGTCGATATAAACTTTGGGCTCTGTGACTGTTCTTGCGAGATTATCCACCTGTTCATTCCACAATATATTTATGTCTCCCGGAGTCCAATGTAGAACTATCTGATAATTATAATACGATAGAATGTATATCTTACTAGCTAATTTATGGTTAACACTATCGGAACTAATATACTAACACTACTCGAATAATTTTGAAGAGCAGTGAGACTATCAGATAAAATTAGCAGATTCTAGTTTTGTAACTGACAGATCATCTAAAGCTTGGCAAATAGCCAGAGCTTCAGCTGTGAAAATAGAATTATTGGGATTGACTCTATAAGCAAAACAGGAATTTTCCCTAATACCTGCAATAGATGTAATTTGATCATTTTTGGAAACATCAGTGGCTATTATAAAAATGCTCTGGAGATCACGCGAGCAACTGTTTCATCAAATTTCATAAAATTTATAATTTGTATTGGTAAATTTTTATCCTGAAATTTGAAGTTATCGACATATATTTTGCATGGGAGAATTGAAAAAGATGTTATTCTGGGGATTGGGATAATTTGACCACACTAACGGCATTCAAAGGATTTAGTATATTTATAATATTTTTTTTTATCTTCCATAATATTTAGATTCAGAGATTCAGGGTTATTGCTATATAATGGGAAAAAATGTTTGATTAGAAATTTGAGAACGGAAATACTTATTTGCCAGTCTTCGTATTTTGTCTGATAGAACTTCCTGTCCTGCCAATTTTAAAAGTACAATGTTTGGAGTCCATTGTGGAAATCTTAATGGAATTCGGAGAGCTTTGGTTTGAATGACATTAAAAGGTTTCAGTTGATTATCAGACCATTTATATATTATATGGCTAAAAATAAAAGAAAACACTGCCTATAATATTATTTACCATTTTGATCAGATCTAATGCTCTTGGTCCATGATGCTTGTATGACATAGACTTAAGGCTATTAATTTTTTTCAATGTTTTGCTCTTTAATTGATTTCTTAATGAAGCTTTTTGGCTCCGTTTGGAAAAATGAAATCCTAAATATTTGATAGAGGATTGCCAACGGGGTGCATGTCCTTCCAATAGTATATTAGGAACCGTGCATTAATTCTTTTCCTTCCAGAACAATCTTGAACTGGACCTATGGGGCTACTTAATATTTTCTTTCTACCTGAGGGAGAACAACGCTTCATCGAATCTACTATACTGCATACGTGAGAGAGTACAGTTTCCATTGATTTTTGTAAATTTTTCACCAGGAATGTCGTTTGTTTTTGTAATACTGTTTGGAAAGCAGTCATCATTTTTTCAAATTTCATATCAATGATTTCCTGCATGTTATTATTTTCTTGTGTGTGTTTTTTTAACTACAGTCGCAAAATTTTCGGAAGCAGTTTCACGAAATCGTCGTCGCGCCTCACTGAATGTTATATGCTGCCTACACTTTAATTCCATAATTTGTTTTTCTTTTATCAACAAAGAACCGAGAGAAGAGTTTGCTGGATGCTAGCTTTACACAGTTAGTACAGCTCGCATTTACTGTGCCCTTTCCTTGATGAGAGGAACCCCAACTGCAACATTTTGCTGGATTCTGACGAAATCGAGATGGATGCGTAAAACTGAAGCAGTCAGTGCATTGTCTACAGGGGCGGCGTAAGGCACGTGCGGTGTGGGCCTCGCGGTGCTTCGCGCCTCAAACCCCAAAATAAATTAAACGAAAAGTAAAGAAAATCCAAAGTGCACGCCATAAGGTATGGAAAAATTTATATATACCGAGTTTTTTTAAAAAAGATATTGTATTTATCGGTGCATAAACGCATATGAATAAATAATTCGTGAAAATGTTGTTTTTCATTTTCTTTTATTTAAAATTTCTCAACTTTGTCGTTTCCGCTCATATTTAGTCTGGCAACATTAACTGGAGTTAAGCTGCTTTTGCGAGGAGTCCCCGGTCAGAGAGACGGGGCATAGCTCGGGACTTCCCATCATTAGAAAGTAAATTAACCCATTATCAACCGCATTATGATTTACTGCAATAATTTTGCTTTGAATCACAACAATTAAAACTAAGGGATACACATAAACAAAATACTCAACTTTAGTAAATTTAATTAGTTAGAGCTAATAAATTAATTAAAGATATTCAACTGTAAAATTAATTAAACACAGTGTCCCCTTAAAATAAATAGTCAAATCGTTTTCTAAGGTCCTCAGTAACATACCAAAAAAATAAGTCTTACCTTCTGACATTAACTTTTTTTTCTAAGCAAAAAAATGACAATTTCTCTAATCCGCTGAAAACGCCGTCAGCTGAACACGCAATTTCTGCTTAAAACTATTCACCTTCACCGCTAAAATACTGATCATAGAACCCGTGCTGCCATATATCTTGAAAGAGTGGCTTTCAAAGAATATTCTTGCTAAAAATCGTCAGAGTATTCGTAAAAATGGTTATTCTATGTAATTTTAAAGAGAGTAGTACTTATAAGTACCGACGGCCGATAAAGGGTTAAAGTATCGCATGCAGAAATAGTCTCGCTTCATGTTTCTATATCATATTATACATTTAAAAAGTATTGGATGTGAGAATAAATAATAGTGCTACTGTGAGCATTTTTCATAATTTATCAATCATATCAGACTTAGGCACTAAGAGAGATAGAGATAAAGGGAGAAAATGGGGATCTGGTGCAGCAAAAAGAAAAAGAAAAGCAGAAAGAATTGTATATTCAACCAGGTTTAAAATTCAGGTAGCATGAAATTTCTCGGGCAAACTGAATCTGGTAGTACAGAATGAAATCAATCGGTTGCTTCGACTTCTTAAAAACATTTATTCGTATCCTAGTCTCCGTTGAATTTGGAAGTTACTCCAGATGCACCGACTATTAATACTAAACGACGAAAATCTCAAAAAGAAATTGGATCACAAAAACTTGCCATCGTAATCTGACACTGAGATTTCTGTATTCACGTTGAGTAACATAAGTCACAATCCAGAAGATATTGAGATTAGTTCTTCGCATGTAAATAGAGATGCCAGTGGCGCAGTGAAACAAGCATCACCTACAAACATCATATGTCAGTTTATTCAAGTGAATAACCGGGAGAACGTATAACATTAAAAGTTGTCCAAATCTGTCGTAGTAAGAGAATGGAAAAAATAACCACAGAAGTGAGATAACCAAGATAGTTGAATCCCTTTTCAAAAAAATGTTGAGAGAGTTATAGAAAGATCAGGTAGCTTGAAAAGTATCAAATTGTAGTTAAAATCCATTGTTGTAAACGTTTTTTCTAGTGTACTTAGACTTTTGACGCACACGAATTGTGCCGTTCTCAAGTTATAAACATTTGTATTATTTCATGTAAGATTCGGGGGGGATTGTTGCTTGTACTATTTGAATTTACGACGTTAGAGGAATCAATAAAAATTAGTATTGGTCCAGAAATACTTTCTTTAATTAGCGACCTTTGCATGAATATGAAAGATGATCTCCTGTACGCAGACTTTCGGAGGCAAGTGTATATGTTCTCCAACGAACAATATTAAAGCACGGAAAAACATTTGAACAAGAAAATGAAAGGCGAATTCTTGAATCTCAAAAACATTGGTACAATTTGTCTGAGAGATTAATTGATGTCGTAAGATTCTTAGCCTATCATAATCTGGCGTTCAAAGGTTACAGAGAATCTCTCAAAGCAGACGAAGACACTAAGAATTCTGGAAAATTCATAGACTTATTTAAATTAATATCTAAATATGATCCCACGTTACGGGAACACATAAATCGCATTAATAATAAAAATCTTGCACACCAATATTTAGGCAACGATATTCAAAATGAATTGATCACAATCATATCAAACACAGTTACCAGTGAATAGATTGGTAGGATAGAAGAGGCGAAATATTTTTTTTACTCGACCTCATTAGACACTGTAGTAGAATTGAACAAATGTCTGTCATCTTAAGATATTGTAGTACATCTAGTGGAAACATAGAAGAGAGAAAACTTGATCGCGTATTTTCTTTGCTGTCACTGAAACGACTGGAGAATATTTGACCAATGCAATACTGGGGAGTAAGAAGAAAAAAAAGCTTACATATTCAGAACTGTCATGGACATGGATAGGGCAATGGTACAAATATAGTAGGCATAAACAGTGGAGTTAAACTCGAATATTAAACATAAATCCCAGTGCATTTTTCACATCTTGCAGTTATCATAGCTGGAATTTGTTATTAGTAGACGCAGCTTTAATTCGTCAGTTGCAACAAAAGCATTTTTGGTTTTATTCAATTTTTTTTTTTTTGCTGTTTTGAAGTTCCAGCAAACGCTGGAAAATTATCAAAGATAAATTAAGGCCTACTGTTAAGACTTTTATCAGACAGAAGGTGGGAAAGCAGAATCCGGGTGGCGAAAGCCGATAATTATAATTTGATGATGTTATTGAATGCATAGAAAACTTAAAAAACAAACGGAACAATCCGACACTCAATGATTGCGATTCCGTTTTAAATAAGTTCAGTTTGGAATTTCTCGTATCATTATATAAATGGTATGAGCGCTGGCGTAGAGTAGTTCTAAGTGGGCCCCGTATCGAAACTTCTTCGGGGGCCCTTTTTTAGAAATGAAAACCTGGTTAGTGTTACTGTAGTCACATATGTTAGGGACCATTTAGCTTTAGGGCCCCGCAGGGCCGTTTTTAACCTCCCCTTCTCCCTAGGCACTTCAAATTGTTGCGCCCCTCCCACTATTTCCATAGCTCCCCCTCCCTCCTCCTCCAGTTCTTACCTCGCCAGTTTTGGTTCGGGAGGGATTTTCCCCTAACTCTCTTACTCTTTAACTTTTCCTTGTCTTATTAATGAGGAATCCTTCCCTTATCCATAACCTTTGGATCTGCCATGTCCCGGACTGGCAAACCGGTAGCCTTAAGGTTAGAGTGCCATGGCTCGGTCACTCTTGTTACGGCATCTCGGAGCCCCTCCCATCCTTTTTTGTAAAATAAGTACAGTAAATTAATAAAATCGTATGAGATTACAGTACACAGAAGCGATACTCCACCTGTGGCCCATCGAGCCTTTTTAATTGGCCCGGTCAGTGCCCATTGCTCTGAAAAATTCACTTATTTAAAAACAATATATAAAAAGTTTGGTGTCCAAAAATAAAATATATCAAAATTTTGGGATTTTTGCTGTCGATGTCGTACGAGTGAAAATTGATATAATTTTTCTATTTGTGATGGTTACAGTTTATGATAACGGACAACAGTGGAGTAGTAATAGTTTTAAGGGTGGAATTAATTTTTAACTATCTTTCATATTTTGCAAGCGAAAAATATTAAATAAAATATACCATTTCAAGACGATTGGGAGGTTGACTATTGTGTGCTGAAAAACAGACATGAGTCAAGTAATTGCTTGATTTGTCACGAAAGTGCTGTATTTAAAAAAATACCAATAAACACAGGAATCCACCAATGACACATTTCCTCGAAGATCTCTTTCAAGTGGCAATAAAGAGGCTTTCTTGAATAATCTTAGCGACAGCAACAAAATGTTTTGTCAGTGGTAACAAGGATATCTTATGAAATTTGTTATATTATTAGTAATTATATGAAACCGTTTTCTGATGCAGAAATTGTGAAGGGGTGTTTCTCAAATGCTTTTAATTCAGTGTTATTGACAAAAATAAAAAATAGTAATTAAAAAAAGCAAAACAGGGGTTAAAATATTTTGATCAATTTTCCACATTTTACCCCCTTCCTTTATCCTTGTAATGCGGCCCGTGTGAAATGGCTAACATATATTTGCAGCCCGCGTGAAATATCTGACATATGTATGTGCCCCAGCAGAAAAAAAGGTTGAGTACTGGTATAGAGTAAACATCATTGTATGAACTTATTAATTATCAACTTTTTGACTTGTTTATCATTCAACTTGTTAATTATCTTACTATGTTTTACTTTTATACATCCTGATAGTTGAGTCACGGTCATTGTACTAGTGCAACAAAGGTTTTCTTCGAGCATTCATCCAGGGCCGGCGCTAGGGGGGAACAAGCTGGGCCCCTGCCCGGGGCGGCAACCTTAGGACGCGGCAAACTGGATGTAAAATTAACTACTTTATGAGGAAAATAAACGAGTCAGAATAATACTTTGAAAGAAAAAAAAATAAAAATGTATATGCAAAATATTCACGTTTTCTGTGGGGGAGTCCTTTTTTTTTTTTAACGAGTATTCATTAGTATTTAAAGCCGTGTTTCCCAACGCTGGTCCCATGGGGGAAGGGAGAGGGGGTGATAAAGAAGAATTTCGGCATCCGGTTCCTTCTCTTTCAACTAATTTCCTATAACTGTTACTGTTTTGTATGCGTGAATTCGGGTACTATTGTAAGAGATAGATTTTTGGCAGAGATTAGTCTCAACAAAAGTAATGAAAGCAGGGGTCAAGTTTATGAATGAAAAGAAAGGGGCAGGATGACGCTGAGAAAAAGGCCCTTTCCCAAGAAAACTGAGGGAATCTTCTGTCAATTTGACTTCCAAACTAATTCTTTCAGTTTCCTGTGCTTAAACAGACAAGACAAAGTAGAACAACAAACAAAAAAAAGGTAACAATATTTTCATTTTCAAATTCTTTTTTAGATTTTTAATGCCCAGGAATTTTGATCATCGCTTAATATAAAGTGAAAAGAAAAAACTACTTTGCCACATTTGCGCTTTTTCTATTTTATTTATTTATTTATACATAAATATTAATGTCATCAGTTTCGTAGAATATCTTCATGTTGATTAACATTTTTAAGTATGTGTGTTTTCGTAGTTCGAATGTACCGTAATCTTCTTAAAACATCTTCGATTGACATTGTTATTCAAATGAAAAAATGTTATTTGCCTCTCGTATAAAAATAACTTCCTTCGTCGCTTATAAAGGACGATAGTAGGTCATTTAAAATGCAAAACATTAATGAGCTTTTGAGTACTTTCATTAATTATTTACCATACATAAAGGATCCTAACAGCAATGGCTCAAGAAATTGAAACACAACGTAGTCATATTTATTACAATTTTGTTTTGTAATCGTAATATATTGCGATAATTTTGTTTAATAATAAATGAACTAGTCTATAATTGCTAAATTTTTAATTTATATTGCTTCAAACTGTTAAAAAAATTTTCAAAGAAAAAAAAAAATAATTTAATTTTACTTATATAGACACTTTTTCGTCTTTATATATATATATATATATATATATATATATATATATATATATATATATATATTGCATTTTAAGAGGAATTTACAAGATACCTTTTAATGAAGATCTTTTACACCAGTGATTCCCAAAGTGGTTTATGACGACCTGCAAGGGAGTCTACGTCAGCAAAAAAAAAATAATTTGTGGGTCTCAATGAGGTGTAGGTCTAAGTGATATTGGCTCTCATTAAACTAGATCGTGAGTTTAATTTTCAAACAAAATTTAATCAATTGAAACCAAATTTTACTTATTTAGCAGATGTATTTACTAAATTTAATTTAATGACGTTAATATGCCCGTACAAGGTGACAGCATAATTTTTTAAAAACACGGACCATCTCAGAGTTTCTTTCCAGAGTTAAACTAAAGAAGTATAATACTGGAGGTCCGGAATTTTCTCAAATTAACCCAGACAATCTGTCAGTACGCGTTTTAACCTACATTCAACATTTAATTGCCTTTTATTGAGATTTTGAAACCAATTTTGAGAATGCTTTGACTATGGTAATACCACAGTAGACAATGAATTTACGTGGTCACATTGGGAAAAAAATGTCACATGACAACGGGAAGTGATCGTGATATGCACCAATGAAGATTTTAAAGTTTAGAAACGGATTCCGCTGCCATTTTGGCTTTAAAAAAGCAAATCTGTTATTTGTCCAGAATTATGGAATATCGTGAGGAAGTTTTTAATTATTTTTCCTAGTAAGAAGAAGTTTCAGGCAGTTACCTATCTCCAAAACAAAAAAAGAAACTGGACACTACTAACAGAGGATATATAACGTTAAATCTGACAAGATTGATACTAAATGTAGAAAATTTGTTATTGTAGCACCTGATTCAACCCTTTCATTAAAATCAATTGTATGTTGCTTGGTTATTTTATTTAACAGTTATTTTATATATCAATTAACTTTTAATTTAATTAATTAATATATGCTTTTTAAACTTTTAACTCTATACTTCATCAGTTATAAATTTAATTCTTTTAAAGAAGGAGTACTACTAGCAGTCAAAAAAAAGACATTTAAGTTGATAAATTTGCAAAAATTCAATATTAATTAGTGAGGGTCTACCCCATACTGAAAAACATGGCAAGGGGTCTGATGAGACAATAAAGTTTGGGAAACTCTGTTTTAAACGGACAATTTGAAAGAATATTTAATGCAGTTTAATAATTAATTATGTGTATAATTAATTATATATTTTACGTGTATAATTAATTATATATATTATGTGTATAATTAATTACGTGTATGCTTAGTTATTAACGTTATGTGTATACTTAATTATATATATTATGTGTATACTTAATTATATATATTATGTGTATAATTAATTATAAAAATACATTAAAAAATGTATAAAGTACCTTTAAAATATTGTAAAACAGTTCTGTATGCTACTAATAAAGTTCATCAAAATGCATATTTCGAAAAATTTAAAAATTGAGTTTTATAAATTATCTGCAGTTTAATATATGGAAGAATTTAAGAAAACATTTAAAAGACTTTATAAGATTTTTAAACCAAAAAAATACAAATATTTTAAAAATACAAATTCAATGCAAAAACATCCTTAAATAAATAAATTGCAAAATTTCAAGCGTGAATTTTAAGTTTCGAAGGACGATTATTAAATAGATAATTAATTTGAATACATAGTGATATCTAAATAATATAGAATTAGAAGCCCCTAATAAACAAACACCAATGACTTGATTCCTGAATGACTTCCAAAGCATTTTTTTTTAAATTAAGTTTCAATCTTATTAGACTATGTTTTATTTGTGATTAATACATAAAGGCTTTAATTCTCAATCGTTTAAATTGCAGTGAATACAAATATAAATACTTCAGAACATAACCACTCATCAAGACATAAACGAGAGGCTCTTTATCAGTGTCGTAGAACATTGGTGCACTAAAAATTAAAAAATTACGATGTTTTCGGTGTTGCAATAGTTTTTATTTACTATTTCATTTTACCATTATATTTCTCAAAAATCCTTTAAAATTTATTTTCTGATTGTGGAAAGGTTTAAAAGCGTTAGTATGAATATTTAAGAAAAATTCTAGTAATAATAGGTTCCAATCTATAGCAATATTTAAAATCTTTAGAAAGGCAACAATAAGAATGCCAAAGAGTATGACAGAAGCTTCTTATAAAAAACAACTGGAAAAGGAATTAATTTAAATTTTTATTGTTACAGAGAATAATTAATGTGGAAGAATATAAGTACTATTTTTTTTTTTTTTTTTTTATTGTGTGCGTGTTCTAGTATAAAACTATTTAATTAAAGTGGAAGCAAAATGTGCATTACAGAAATAAAAATATGATAAGCTAAAAAAAATTATAAAGAGTAGATAAATAATTTCAAACAAAAATTCCTTGGGAAAGCCGAATAGAGCATTAAAACCACAAAGGTATCAAGTAGGGAGGGACATACGATGCCTTACTTGCTGTTGCAATAGTTCGAAAGATTGACAACTCTATAAGAGTTGAGGCTTCTGGACTATTAAGTTGTGTTAAACAATTTAAGTTCTTATGCTGCGTTATAATTTGGTACAAAATCTTAAATTGTATCAATCCTATAAGTAAGCTCTTGCAGACAGGGGGCTATGATTTTGCCATCTGCTATGGAGTTCTTGAAAAATGGTAAAGATTTTTCAAGGATCTTAGATTGGACTTCCTTTTAAATGAAATGCTTTTGCGACGCTCGAGAATTCGCTGACAGAAATTGACATACCGGCTAATTTTGAGCTCACCCAGCCACGTCATAGAGTTCGAGAAGAAGAAATGTTAATTTCTACTATGAAGCACGAAGATCCACACTTTGAAATATAGGAACAGAGTTTTTATTTTCACATTAGATAAAGCTATCAATGCACTTAAATCCAGGTTTGATTTGATCAGTACCCACAGCAACTATTTCCAAATTTTTATACAATATTTGTGATTTAAAAGATACTTCTCAAAACGACGAACTAAAGTATTGTAAAAATCTAGAAAACAGTGTTAACTGATGGGAATTCATCGAGGATATAAACGTGCTGGACCTGGCAGACGAGATAGTAGCAGTTTAGGCTTTGCTAAAAAAATGAAAGCCCAATCGAGATTTTTTTAAAATTCATATCGAACCCGATTTTGCTCCAGATCTCGGTATAGTCATAAGGATATTGCTTACTCACCCAATAATAAGTGCGGAAAGGGGAGAAGGGTTTCTCAAATTAAAATTAATTAAAACTTTTACGCTCCACAACTACCGAGGATCGGTTAAACGGCTTGACAACAATAGCCATTGAACAAGAACTGGCTAAAGAAATTAGTGTTAAAGAAATTATAAAAAAAAAAAATCAGAATTAAAAGTGAAAAAAAAGAAACACTTTTTAAGTTTAACTCTTGGTTTAAGTGTATTTTTAATATGTAATTAAGTTTTAATACTTAGTGGTTCTACAATTTGTTTTAGTATTTTTTTAATATCTGTATTTTATAATTATACACTAGAAATGACTTTTTTTGTGTGCAACCCTAATTTTAATTTAGTGCCAAAAACATAAATTAATAAATTAGTATTTTTGCTAACCAAAACTTCCACATTATTGATAGCAATTTTTTTTTGCTCTCGTTTTATTTTACCACTAAGCGTGGAAAGGGTTTAGGTTATTTCTTTTAATTTTTGTTATAAAAGGGCGGCATTTTACCTCTTCGCACGGGGTGGCGAAACTGCTAGCGCCGGTCCTGATTCATCATTGCAAAATCATTAATGATATTATAATCAATTCCCCTTGAAAAATTTCTGTTTTCGCGACTGATTCGACATAATGTAATTTTAATTTCATTAATATACCTTTTGAACTATCTGAAGTGTCGCAAACCTCAGGGTAAAA